>APFE030324946.1:0-10788 GCA_000404065.3 Pinus taeda | reverse complement strand
CTCATTATCCAGGAAGTTGACCTAGAGACTCCCTTCAGGTGCCTTGGAGCCTACATGCCTCAATGGCAGGTTCTTCGTGTTCGATGTGAGGTTTTCATCATTGGCCTCCGATCGAATGATTCTATGGGTGTTCAACATCGGCTCATTGATTCGTACGCCATAGATTGTACCTATAATACCTTGAGGACCATTGTCATTATTGGTGGTACCTCTCGCGTCTGTTAACAGTTTTCATCATTGACTGGTAATCAGACGATGTTCCTGCATGTTCGACTTCGACTCCCATATTCGCATGCTTGAACTTGTACTTTTTTCAGGTCGAGATGGAGCGCAAGACCCTCGATTTCATCTATTGGGATCTAGGTTGTGATTTTGTGGATTATTATGATAATTACATGACTCATTCCCTGGATGGTTGCGACCATGTTTGAGTCTACTTATCGATCCTTCCTGGATGGCTGCGTCCATACCTTGGATCCAGATTTTTATGTACTCTGCTATGGATGGTTGCACCCATACCACATACATCATGTACTTGAGATATCATTTGTACTTCTCCACACAGGTTTTTCGGCGACAGTGTTTTTGGTCGGCCATGTTCTTGTAAAGAATTTCACCCCTCTCTCTCTCTCAGGCCTCATGCTTTACGGGGCATCAGTTACACAACAATTTGTCACCGTCCCTATTGCCCCTTCTCCTGCACCTTGGAGGACTCATTCCAGGACCTGTGAAGAGTGACATGACCTGCAAACACTTGCATTGTATTCCCCTGAGTATGAACTTCATTTTCCCTAAAGACATCTCCTTCAAAAAACCCATAAAAACAACCCTTTTTCTATTGGCGCGATTTAACTGTGCATCACACACGCCAACGGGGGAAATCCTCCAAAGAGTGCGTGCGAGTTGGTGCTCTGTCACAGAGTCGCACTCACACCAACCAAAATGGGTAGTGTTTTTAACAAACCAATAAGCGAAGATTCATCCTAACCCACTCCTAAACTGAATCTATCATGAGTTGGTTTGGTTTGGCTTCGAACCTCCATAGAGGGGAAGTGGTTTGCCACCTCTCATGGAAGCTTCTTAGTGATAAAGCCAATCCCATGAATATTGTGGATGATCCTAACTCCTCCTCCTCTATCTATAAAAGCTTTTCCTTTTGCCTTAGGCAAGCTAGTTCCAGAGTTCCAAGTTCCAAGATTCCAAAGATTGAGAATTGCTAAGTTCATGCTACAAGAAGCCTTCTTCATTCCCATAAGGCTAAATCTAAAGTAAGGAGATTCTTGTCCAAGTAACCAAGGAGAGAGAGGCTTGTTCCCCATTCCCAACAAGCTTTGCAAGGCATGTGCTACTGATCACCCAGCCAAAGGAGGATTTTACGTCAGAACTATGGTTGTATTCTTCTTTGTTTATCAATAATAATAGACGACTATCATTATGGTTCCACTCTTATTTTCTTTATAATGATGTTTGAGTTATATCCTTTCTGAATGATATATAGTTGCATCTCTTGGATTTTATGCTTGTATTTGTGTCGTTCTTTGGATGTGCAGGTATCCGTTCATGAGGATCATGGGGATTGTGATCAGCCGGAGCAAAAGAATGGGAGCGACGACTCTTCTACAAGTATTAGTGTTGGAATCCAGGTAGGCCCTCATCATCGGTATTTAATTTGCAATTAGGAACCTGCGTGTTAGCGTTGTTTGATTGTTTCTAGACCCCATTTAGGCTAGTGGGATCGCCTCTGTCCGCAGAGGGGATTTACCTCCACAACACGTTCCTTGGGGTTGAATGGGTCCCACAAAATCTATCACGCATTTCTCAAAGGGTTGCAACGTCATCTGTGGATTCAAAGGCATATCATCCCTCTACGATGGCCTTCCAATTCTTTAACACACAACACATGGCTTACAATATGCTTTTGAGTTTTGATGGAGGGTTGGCCACCACAAACCTATGTGTAGAATATTCTACGTGGTCGCTCTCCCTACACAATGTCCTCCCATGGCACCCCCATGAGCATCCATGAGGATGCTGCTTCTTTCAAAAATGGGTACATATTGTCACAATATATCATCAGACCCCAATTTGTACAGATGGCTAGTAATGATAGAGAAATCTACTACGCGCACCACTAATTTCTTCCTCTGCTGGATAGTGTATCCTTCCAGGGCAATTCCTGTCGTTAGGAAGTGTATTATATCCTCAAAATTACCATCCATGATGTGCACTACAAATAGCTGCACGTCAAGAAATCCCTCCTCCAAATTAGTGGGTTCTTCCCCTGTTTCGATGTGCGACAGATGGTTTGGTCCCGCGTTCAGTTATCCAGGCTTCAGAATAACCTCAAAATCATACTCCTGGAGCAATAAGAGCCATCTGTAGATTCTCCCCCCCCATGATAGGCTTATTGACCAGGTACTGCAACGCGGAGTGATATGTATACATCTTAAAATGGCCTCCCAGCAAGTAGTGTCTAAACTTCTGGAGCACATACACCATGGCTAACCCTTCATGCTCAATAGTGGAATAGTTCTTTTCTGCCTTGAATAACCTTCTGCTTGCAAACACAATAGGATGGTCCAAGACTTCTCCACTAGCATGTGCTAGTAATTCTCCCAGCGCTATACCCGACACATCGAGATGTACATGAAAATCCTTCTTCCAATATTGGAAGACTGGGATTGGTGTAGTGACCATATTTTCTTTCAATACATCCAGGCTCTTCTTACAATCTTCATTCCAGCAAAACGTGACATACCTCTTCAACAATTTCTCCATAGGCACGGTGATCTGGGCATAGCCTCTGATAAACTTTCTGTAATATCCCGTATGTCCTAGGGTAGCGCGCAACTATTTCACACTCCTCGGCTTCCAAGTTCAGTATCACTGTGAACTTGATGGGATCTACCATCAGTCCCTATTTGCAAACCACATGACCTAGCAAGGTCCCAAAGGGAACAAAAAACAAGCACTTCTTCAGATTGAGTATGATTTGGTATCTTAACAAGTATCCAACATCAGGCACAAGCTTGCTCCATGGTGTTTCACAAGCCCAAACACAGTCCAATCATCAAAGCATACTTCCAGGAACTTATGAATAAACTCTTTGAACGCAACAATGACTATGCGTGAGAAAATTGCAAGCACATTCTTCAACCCAAATGGAATTATGGTGTATTGGAAACAATCCCACTGAGTTGCGAAGGTTGTCTTGCTCCTATCTTCTGGTGTAATTTTGATCTAGTGGTACCCCGAGAACCCATCAGTGAAGGAATATGCTTCCTGGCCACCTACATTGTCCAACACTTCATCGTTGAACACAGTCAAGAAAGGATCATACGCAACTATCATTCAACTTTCTGAGATCCACACATATCTTTATTTCATCCTTCTACTTCTTCTCTTGTACCACCATTGGGCTTACCCAATTATATTCTTCCACAGGCTCAATAATGCCTACTGCGAGCATCTTGTCTAGCTCTAAGAGAACCTTTTCCTTATACTTCGGATTGAGATGGTAAGGGCTTTGCTTAACCGGCTACACGTCGGGCTTCAAGGTGATCTTCCTAACACCTAGGTCCCCTACTATCCCTTTTAGATCTATAAACTTGGTATGGAATAAATCCTAGTATTCCCGGAGCAATCCAGCGACCTTATCCATCGTCACGTCATCCAAATAATCTCCAATATTCACGAATTTGGGCTCTGCCTCTGTACCAATGTTTACCTTTTTTGTTTTCAACGACACGGTTATATCAGGATTCTCAACCTACGAACCTTCAACCTTACGGTGACCCTCTGTTTCTGGGATGTTAATCTTTTGCGGATCCTCATCCTCTTCTTCAACGGTTACATTATAGTATTCTAGAGCATGACTTCGCTGAGTAGCCCACTCAGGTTGAATCAGGTCTAAAGGATCTCGTGGTATCCTAAAGATTGTCGCTTTCACCTCTTGCAGTGCCTCATCAATACAGTCAAACCCATCTTGAAAATTGAATGTCATCATGAATCCTTCACGCAGAATATTCCATTCACATGTACCATGGAAAAGCTCTATTTCTACATACTAGTTCATTAGGATGACATCTAGGGTGTGACAGAATAAGTGCACCCATTGAGGCTGGGGCTTCTCTCCATAACCCTAAGCCCGTTTGGCCAAGTGCGCACACGAGTCATCTTTCCCATCATACTGTAGAAATTCCCACTAAAGATCAATAGATTACGCAATATACTAAAACACAATACAAGATCTACTTCTACAACACTTTGCGGAAGCTTAATCGAATTAAGCAAGATCAAGAGAACACATATAACTGACAATAAGAAATAAATCACACATAACATAGAAGAAATATCACGAGGAAAGCCTCAGCCTAAAACCCCAACTCTATATTATCATACAAGTGGAAATCTTCTTCAAGTTACAAAAAGAATCAGCTCTCAAGCTATCCTCCTCTCTCTGCAACTAAACAATGTTGCTCATAGATAGTCAAAGGCTCTCACAACCTTCTCCTCTGCCCTCCAAGCCTCCTATTTCCTTGCGTAGTTTTACTTGGGGTCCATTGTTTCCACCTATGTGAATTAGCCTCTTCACACACTCACTAACCTTTGATCTAACTGTGCAATCCTGAAGGAACAAAATACTTCTGCATAGATGAGTTTCCTTTATAGGAAAAATTCATTTAACTAATAGTACACTATCCCTCCTCTGATTTCAACTGGGTCTCTTTTGAACTGACATGCATAAGTTATTTATGAGAGAATACTCAGTTATCTGAAGTGCAATAGTTACATGCATGCAAGCATTAACTAACTGAACTTACATTAATTCAACAAACTGTTTGAATTAATCTAACTAGACTTGACTCAGTTAACTACAAGCATTAGCTAACTGAACTTACATTGCTTGTGCAGAACTTGTTAATGCTTTCAGTCTACCTTGAGTTTTTGAATTGTTCTTACTCATTTTCAATGGCCAAATTTGGCCTCAAATTTATTACTAGTTGGAAAAAAATTACTGGAATTTGAAGCGAGCTCTGCTCCAGAGTGAGGTGGCTGTTGTTGGCTTGCATGGTATGCGAGGTCTTGGAAAAACTGCCCTGGTGAGCATACTCTGCCAACTCTTCACTCTCCTCTATTCAGTTTTTTTTGGAAACAAATACTGTTCCTACATTCTACATGATCTCACGAGAACATACACTATGACACAGCGCAATCAATAGAAAAAAAAATAATTTTTTTTTTTTACAACTTTTGTGATTTTGATTCAATATATAAATACTACAACTATTTTTTAACATCCAGCTCAACACTGTTTTTCATTTTGTCCCCTTTTTTCATAGGGATTTACATTCATTCTTTGTCTTCTCCAATGTTTTATTGAATGTAGCCATTTCCTTTTGTGAAAGGAATTTCAAAGAGCCATTAAGAACTTATTTCACTAGTTCATATGCTTTTATAGATGCTCTGTCACTAGTTCATATGATTTTATAGATGCTCTATCCCTCAACTTTATGAACTGCCATTGTTGGATGATGGTGATGCTCTGTCCCTTTTCTGCATTTGGGCTTTTAGACATAAATTAATTCCAAGCACGGCTAAGCAAGTTCTCCACTCAAAAAATTCACCTGAGCATTGAATAGCTAAAACTTGAAATTATCTCTCGACTCAGCGAATTCACCTAAGCATTGGTTAGTTGAAACATGAAATCTCTTATCAAGTTTGCAACATCTAAAAACGTCAATCCACAAACATATACCGTTGGAAATATAAACATCGAAAATGAGATATGGAGCTCTCAATATGATATTTGACTTCACTGAAAGAAGAAAATTACTTTGCTATAGTACACCACCTAATTATGCTAACCATATTAGTGGAAGATACGTTTCATATAGACATCCAATGATGTGCCCAAGGTGATGATGTCAAAAAAACTAACCCAAATATCCTATATTAATGTGCCCTCCTGCATGGATAAAATTTCTAAGAATAGTGCACCCCATTGGACTAAGCCACGTTTGGATTGAAGAGAAACTGGTGTATAGCCTCCTTGGGACTTGTCCCTCTTCTATAATATATCAACCTCATCATGCAATATACATAATACAATTTACCCTATGTCCCTTTCATATTTCTATATGCATCACATCCATTGCTCTTGGAAACAACAATAAGAAGTAGGTCTATGAATTATCAGTTGCAAGGTCTATGAACTTGATGGACTTTTATTACCATCCCCTTTCACTTGACTGCCAAAAGGTATTCTTGGTGATGGAAGAGAAAAATACAAAGTATAACCTATGCATTGTGGATACTTTCAAAGCAAGGAATTTGGATGCAGAGCTTTTTAGGCAAAGTTCTAATGGTAGCATTGTTGTACTAGTCATTACAGATCAAGTTTTTTGTGACTCACTATCTATGATTTAGTAAGTTTCTTTCACCTACAGTGTTTATACTATGAGAATTATTTTGAGGGACATTGTTGAAATCTATTTCATGATTTGTATCCCACAATTTTTATTGGTAAAAATGTATCTTGCCAAGAATAGAAATCCCTTAGGCCATAAAAGGGTAGATCAGAGCAAGGTACATGAGTGTCTAGAGAATATTGATTCATGGGAATCGAAACTATTTACACTAAATTACTGCCCAAGTGATTACACTCTTCAATTTTTGTGGAAAATCCAAAAGGCAAGTTGTGATTACTCATCTTGTGGAAAATCTTGATTTGGTAGAAAAGTATCACAACTTCAAACCATGCATGCCATGGAGGATTTAAATCTTGAGATTGATAGGTTTTACAAACTAAGATCTATTATGTGCCATTGCAGACCTTGCATTATGTCAAGATCAATGATGTGCACACTATTTTCACCTTGGAATACTTGTTGGATAGACTCGTTTGCATTGAAATGAGAACTTCACAAATGGTCTCATAACATTATATACTTGGAATTCTAATACAAGACTTTTGTTCCATGATTCATTCATGATGGGAGAGTAGATTCCTAAGTATGAACTGATCAACCTTCATGATAAGGCCTCAACAAAGTATGAAGCCACACGGTGAACTGAACTCCCATATGGTGAGAAAGCTCATAAATTTAGGGCAGGATACTATTTGCCTCTTCATGATTTTCCTGTGAAACAACCTCTGCACACTATAGAAGAAGAGCTATAAGATGCAATCCTTCTTCTTTAGAAAAAGAATTTGTAGTTGGACTAATAATATTCCTTAATTTTCTTGAATCTTCCTTCCCTGCTACATCTGATTCATTGAATCTCTCATCCTCCCTTCTTACTAGAGTTTCTTTCATTTTGCTAAATTGATGATGTAATGAAAATGATGACATATTTAGTCTCTTTTCTTCTCTTGAATGTTCCTTGTCCTTATAATTATTCTCAAAGTTGTGATTAAATGGAACTATAGTTTTATATTGAGTTATTAATCTATTTTTTTGTCAAATATTTGTGTGTTATGGTTTGGAAGAACACTAAATTATGTGAAATAGATAAGTCTAGATTCAACTGCAGATTTTATAAAAGGTTTACTGCAATAGTAAACACTGTTATGCAAGTATTTAAGAATATTGTTGGTACATTAGGAAAGCTCTTCCTGAGGTGATTTATCATTTATTATACCAAGAGATAAGATGCATCCACATCCATGGTTTGCAATGATGGTCCAATATTTCTATCCCATCCTACTATTGCCTCCTCATTATGTTGCATCCCTCAATTTTCCCATCCATGGTGGTACCTAAGATTGATAGGTTTTTACAAACTTAGATCTATTCTCTGCCATTGTAGACCTTGGATTATGTCAAGATCAATGATGTGCACACTATTTTCACCTTGGAATACTTGTTGGATTGCCTCATTTCCAGTGAAATTAGAAAACTTTACAAATGGGTTGATAGCATTATATACTTGGAATGTTGATACAATACATTGGTTCCGTGATGAACTGATCAACCAACATGATAAGGTCTTGACAAAGTATGAAGCTACATAGTGAACTAAACTCCCATAAGGTGAAGAAATATCATAAGTATAGGGTAGTATATTGTTTGCCTCTTCATGATTGTCCTCTGAAACAGCCACTGCATGCTATAGAAGAAGAGATAGAAGATGCAATTCTTCTTCTTCAGAACAAGAAGTTGTAGTTGGACTATTAATATTCCTTAATGTTCCTGAAGCTTCCTTCCATGTTACATATGATTCATTGAATCTCCCATCCTCCATTCTTACCAAAGTTTCTTGCATTTTGCTAAATTAATGATGCAATGGCAATAATGGCATATTTAGTCTCTGTTATTCTGTTGAATGTTCCTTCTCCTTATAGCTATTCTCAAAGTTGTACTTCAATGGAACTCTAGTTTTAGATTGAATTATTAATCTATTGTATTTTTCAAATATTTGTGTGTTATGATTTGGAAGAACACTAAATTGTGTGAAGTAGAGAAGTCTAGATTCAACTGGATTTTGTAAAAGTGTTATTGCAATAGTAAATACTTCTATCAAGTATTTAAGAATCGGGTAGACTGGTACGTTAAGAGAGCTCTTCCTCAGTGGATTTATCATTTCTTCTACCCAGAGATGAGATGCATCCTCATCCATGGTTTCCAATGATGGTGCAATATTTCTATCCCATCTTGTTATTACCTCCTTCTCATTATGCTGCATCCCTCAATTTTCCCATCCATGGTGGTAATCATAACTTTCTCCATCAGCTACACAATAGGTATTCTGTAATGAAAATGTAGATGAAGATTCAAAGATTAGAGAGTTTGTGTTTAGATTAGAAGAAAAATATAAGTGGGGACTACTGGTATAGGAAGATTCAATAAATGATGGTGCATATCCATAAGATGAAATCGTACGTGTTGCAGAAGGTTTAGTTGTTTTGCATAGCTTGTTAGTCATGTTGTGAATTAACATTCTGTAGTCCTTTGGAATATCAATCCATTCTCCAAACTCGCAGCTAGCATGAAATGAACTGTTGTAAAGCATCCCCACAGTGATAGATCCTATCATTTGTTTCTAGTTTCTCCAAGTTTTAAAATGGTATCTGAGAAAGCTGGCACCATTGGTTAAGTGGCTATGACATTCCAAAGTCCTAAATATCAATACAAATTCTCAATAAGAAATTCTAGATTTTTCAGTCTCAACTACGGAAATAATCACCCTCACCCCAGCTAACAGCCAACATTTGAGAAAATCCTTCAATCCAACCAACCAATTTGGGTGGGTAAGGTCCTGAAAGGTCAACCCGGTCACACAGTAGGTTTGTCCTGGGGGTTGACCTTTCAGGACCTTACTAGCTGGGTTGCCTGGCATAGACAAGTCAAATAAGATGGGAACATGTCCTATATTTCTTCCCCTCAAAGCCTGAGCTCCTTCAGTTGGGACGAAAACAATTATCACTAAACTTTGCGCTTACTGAAAATAGGCCTTATCATCGAAACCCTTTGGTTAGAAATGAAAATCTTATGAAGCCTAGGACCATCAATCGATCGGCTAATCCGCTCAATCAAGAGAATAAGAGAACTAATTAGACACTATGTAATTAGACCTATGTGCCTTATCATCCCTAAATAAGACTCCTTCCCCATTTTTGAGTAGGAAGACCTGTAAATCAATGTCATAAGTAGTGGCCTTTTTCAGCTTGAGGCAACAGGCATCACGATAACTCAATTTTCAATGTTTGGCATGGTATTTGACCCTATGCCCCTTGTCTTTTGTCCTTCTCTTCATACATCGACCTTACAATTGATCTGAAAAGTGATGCCTAGCTCACTCCTATCGAAACCCTCACCCATATCTCGCTGCAGATTCTTCAAGTGTCGAAAGATATGGTGTTTGAGAAGGAAGATTTAATTCACATCCAATATCTTCACATCAATAGATGTAGGATAGCACGGTGGAAATGATTTTCAAAATTTGAGGCTTCGTAAATAGTTGTATATTCTATTTTGTGGCCAGTCTGTTATCAGTGGGATCGGTTCATAACTTCTTATGCATGATATACTTAGATATGATCATATTATTAATAAGAGAAAAGATATATATATGATTATAATCATAATCATAAGTATAATCATAATCTCTATATAATCAATTTTATATTGCTTATTATATTTGAGAATAAGATTACATATAATTTAAAAAAATATGTTTTCAATTACTTCTATGTTTTGAATTTTTTTTAATTAGAAATGTAAAATCATAAATTTAATTAATTATATGTTTTAATTTAATTTTATTTTTAAATTAAAAATATAAAATCATAAATTTAAATGGTTCAAATTACATTATAATGCACTTAATATTTATAATATTGGTAGCTCTTTCCAAATTTATACTTTCCATTATATATTAAATATTATCCATTAAAATGAAAATAAATATCTACAAATTTTAATAATAATAAAGAATTTGGTATGTTAATATTTTTTTATTATTAATTTTAAAGTTATAAATTACAATTTTTGAAATTATATTACATTTTTCATGTATTCTTTGATATATAATATTTATAAATTAAATAAAATAACCATATATTTATAACTTTCTTTTACTTATCAATTTTATGTGGTTTGAATTTTTCTAAAATAAAATATAAAATTATAATTTTAAATGGTTCAAATTTCATTGTAATTCACTTGATATTTGCAATATTTATGGACATTTCCAAGTTTATGTTTTCTACTTTATATTAAATATTATTGATTAAAATAAAAATAAATGTCTACAAATTTAAATAATTGCATGGAGAGACTTTAG
>APFE030324938.1:0-15462 GCA_000404065.3 Pinus taeda | reverse complement strand
GGCAAGCTAACATCTTTCCTTGCCTCTAGGGGTCGAGCTCACTATCCTAGGAGTTGTTTCAACCAATTCCAAACTGAGCACTAAAATCTAGGCAGTCAAAACAACTTGCCTCTATAAGCTACGAAACCAATTCATTCATTAAATTTTTGCGTATCTCATGAATGAATCTTGTAGAAGAGATAAAAGAGTGTCAAAATATCATAAAATTACATCATTTACATCAAGGAGGATCAAAATCCACTCCAAAAAGTCAAACCTAGTCAAAACTGTGTTTTACTGAGCTGTAGGTACAATTCCTGTGAAAATTGCCCAACGGGTCGCACACTGATTCTGAACGGGTCGCGCACCTTTGGAGCAGTTTTTGAGGCACTTCCAGGTGTCCAAATGAGGAAAAAGGGGCTTGTTGGAAAGGTCGGGATGTCTAATTTCCAACCCAAGTGGAATTTCTGAATTTGGTGTCCATTTGCCCCTCCAAAATTGCAATCTCCCAAGACTGCTTCATGTGTGTCAAAACGGTGGCAGAAAATCATTTTTTGCTTGTTTTTTGACCTTCTGGAGGCTCAAAACTTGGTGAAAATTCTTGGTCTTTGCTGAGCAAGTGTATTTTTGCATGAAAAATCAAAAAATGCAAACTTTTCCTGAAATGGACCTCCCAATCGAAAATGTCGCGCACGGTGCGCGACCCGTTGAGGGCAAAAACCTTTGTGTGGCACAAAAAATTCATAATTGACAAATTTTTCTCCAAATTTCTTGAAATTTGGGATGGGAGTCCCCAATCAAGTACCATGCTCATTCAAAGAGGCTCTAGCCAAAATTTGGAGTGGATCGGGCCTTTTCCATCGTTTTAGTGCCTTGGGCAACCTCCTTGGATCTACCGATTGTAATTTTGACATTTCTCTAAAACCATGACACCTGTGCAAAATGTGAAGGAGGTTTTTATTCTTTGGCATGTTGTGGACAAAAACCTCTCTCAGTTTTCTCAAATTCATCTTTTATATCTCTGAAACACCATTTGAGTGAAACTTATCCCGATGTGTGAAACAAGGAATTTTGTCGAAATGAAGTGAAATGAAGGGGATAAGGGGCTTCTAAATTCTTGGGGAAATTTTGGAAGTAGGGAGGGATGTTAGGAAGTAGGGAAAAGTGGAATCTTAGAGATTGAGTGAGGGGAAGGGGTCCAAAAGAAAAACACAGGCCCAACCTAGAAAATTGCCAAGTTGTAGCTAGAAACTAGGGTTTGTGCGAAAATGAGGAATTTGGGGAATCTCAGTGATGGGAAGCATTTGGTAAGGTACTTTAAGGATAGGGGAAGGTGTATGAACATCAGGAAACAATTTTTGCCGATGATTTGACCGTCCAAGAGAAATTGCCTTCAAAACCCTAGGAGAGGGAAATGACCTTACCTAGGCGCAACTGAAGCATGAACAAGGTGTGAAATGACTCATTAGACACTGAGATGATAATGAAAACCCTATGAATGATGATAGACTCAGCTGAATAATGACATAGATTGGCATTTAGGCAATTTTGAAAAGAGTGAGAGCAAACCCTAGACCTAATGCCTAGTGACCAAATTTTGCTTGAAGACTCACTGAAATGACAAAATTTGACCTTGACACTTTGAGACCACTTTGTAAGAGCATATTTGATCACTGGAGGAAGGCTAGAAAGACTGACACTAACACCATCATTATGGTATTTTTTTTCCATCATTTTGTCACCTCTTAACTAACCTGTGGATGCATCTAGTTACCATATACTTGTTTGGTTACAAGTGAGTTTCCATCAAGGACAACACATACCTCATAATGCCAATAATCCCCCCTTTGGACTTGATGGCAACCATGTTGGTGTTGATCACCTCAACCTGTAGAACCCTGTTATATACATCAAACAACCATTATTCAAACACAAACATAGTCTCCCCCTTTGAAATCAAGGGCAAAGCGCAGACCAAAGCTCCCCATTTGGATTTGAGTTGCATTGTACTGTCCATGTTCCCCCTAAGCACATGCTGAATCTTCAGAAAGTTTTTCAAGTGAAGAACATGACTCTATAACTCAACTAAGTATGACCTTTCTATCACAAAGGACTCATACTTACATCAATCACCCAATCAAGTACATATTTGACTCAAGCACCCAATCAAGTACATATTTGACTCAAGCACCCAATCAAGTGGGATTACATATTTGACATGACCTCAAAAGCCCATACATGACTGAATATGACAATTATTACATCATAGGTCTACACATGACCTTTACATCAAATGATAGATATGACATTAATAACTAAGACCAAAAGATCTTAAAAGTAGCAAAATTCAGCAACCAGAATGCCAAAAATGCATTATAATATGTAAGACTAATGCCCTCCCTGAACCTATGCTACCTGTTCTTTTTCAACAACTCATTCATCAAAGCATCTTCATCAATCAGATAAATATCAATGAGAAAAACATACCTCAAAACCATATTAGAAAGTTGCGTATACATTTCAGAAAAGAAAATTTGTGAGTTTTTAAAATACCAATTAACCCCTCCTCCCAATATTTTTCCCAACACCATTTATGTATTTATTCAAACACTTTAAATGCAAACTAATATAACAACTTATTTAGGGAATATCTCCTAAATTATAGCATTCCAAGTTTTGAAAATTGAACCAGATGATCAATGTGAGTTTCCCTCACTATGGTCCAAGTTTTAAGCTCTAAAACCTCCCAGATGAAAAGTTATAGCAAAAATGCCAACATGGCCTGTTTGATGCATGATTTTAGAAGCATCCAGGAAGCTTGATTTCCTCTTATTATATATCCAAAAATATCATGAACCAATATCTAAAAGATTGGACCAGATGATCAACGGGAATTCCCCTCATTTTAGTCCAAGTTTCAATGTATAGAACATCATAACATAAAAGTTATAGCAGAATTGACACTATGACATGTTTGATGCATGATTTTAGGAGCATCTAGGAAGCTCAACTTCCTCTAATCATATCTTCTAGAATATTGCGACTTAATATTTGAAAGTTGGATCAAACGATCATTGATATTTCACCTCACTATGGTCCAAGTTTTAGCTTCTCGAACCTCCCAGAAGAAAAGCTATAGTAGAGAATCCCAACATGACCTATTTAAATATGCATTTAGGAAGCCCAACTTCATGTGATAATATTTCCTAAAAATTTGTGACCCAAGATCTAAAAATTGGACTAGAGGATTAGTAGGATTTCCCCTCACTATGGTCCAATTTTAAGCTTTTAAAACCTCCTAGAAGAATATTTATAATAGAAATGCCAACATGAACTGCTTAAATAAGAATTTATGAATCTTATCTTCCTCAACTAGCATTGTTACAAAATTTAACATATAAAAAGATATAGTCAAATAGTATAATAGCTACAACTATTATAATTTTGTTGAAGGACAACTACATGTACATATAAGCTTGTTGAAAAGAGCAATCAAATAATCATGCATAAGAGGTACTTACCTTAAGTCAAATCTTTTGCAATCTAGAATTGAAGAAGAGTGAGCCACTCTCCACCCAACCATAGGCTTAGCTATATTGTATTCTTTCTCACAGTTGGTCGTCCTCGAGCCAAATCTTAATTCCTCGAAGGAAAAACTAAACTCGGGGATTTAGAACATAGTTTTCAGGCCATATTTAATAAAAAAGTGAAGGTCACTCTCCTATGTACCTCCTCCATACATAGGAAAAAATCTCAATGTTCAACCTTTTTGTTCTTTGAACAAGCCCATAGACATTCACAAATGACAACGCAAGTTTGCACAACACAAGGGAGTCCTTCTTTGAACTTTGTAGTCCCTTGGCCCTCCCTTCTCAAGTGCTCTCTGTGCCACACACAAACAAGAGAACTCCTAATCCTCAAAACCGTCCATTCCAAGGAAAAAGAACTACAACACATTCAATTCATGTTACACAAGTTGCGAGCAATTCACATACATATTAAAATTTATGAGTGAGAGAGGGAAATATGAGTGTATGAGAAGAATAATGGAGTAATTCTCACAACAAAAAGGCAAAAAGAAAAAAGTTGTTAAACAGATTTTCCCTTTCATTTTTTAAACACCCCTTGACCCTTCATCTTCCTAACCTTTTGGTTCCATGGGAATACTAACCATCACATCAAAGGGAAATATTCACCCAAGATATATTTTTCCTCCTCCACAAGGCATCATAATCCGTTGGTTGTCTCATTTCTTAAAGTCTAGTAGATTTGTTTAAAAAAAAACAACCATTACATCATATAATAGAGTTTGACATCATAACGTCAATGCTAGCACCCCAACACTATATGTTCTTAATTACATTACAAAATTTAGGGTAATGAAAGAGGTGTCACAATTATAGAAAGAGAGTTATTATCACTAGTTTTAACTCCATAGACCAAGATTTGGGAAAATACTAATATTACCCCATTTCATGGTATTGTTTCCATGGGCAATGCTCACTCTTTCGTACTTTAAAAAAATCAATGATGAAATCGCTATAACAAATGTTGACTTTGAAAGATTTGACCTACTTAATAACAATTCAATTAATAAGCACTACATAAATTAACCATGGTCCGTTAAAATTGTAGATTATAACATGGTTTAAATGACTCTTTATTATCTCATTAACCGCCAGTAACTCTACCATTAACATAGGAGTAACTTCTAAGATCTACATAATTCCCATGTGGGCCTAGCCTAAAGCCATGGAGGCATCCCGAGGTAGTGGTTGAACATGTGGTTGCAACTAGAGGTATTATATTAACAACCTTGTAACCCATGCACACATAAGTGAATCAAAGCTCATCCCTTGTGTCCTTTAATTTATAAAGCCCAAGGGGGTTGGATCCAATGATGGAACACAAGGAGTTTTACACCATTGGGTAAGGTTAAGCTTCCATGAGGGCTTACACTAAAATCACACGTCGCCTTGAGGTAGTGGTCGAATGTGTGGTTACACCCAAAGAGATTATATTAAATGGTCTCATGACATGTGCACACATAAGTGGATCAAAACCCACACCCATGTACTCATTTTATCTTTTTCCCATAACTATTGAAATCCACAAGGAGTTTTTCATTATTGGCAAATGTTCAATTCATATGAGGGCTTATCTTGGAGCTATGAGGCCACCATGAGGTAGTAGTTGAATGTGTGGTTGCACCTAGAGAGATTATATTAAAAATAGTTGGATGCCTCGTACATGCATAACTGGATCAAAACTCACCCATGTCCTTTACTTTTTAAGTCAATCTTGCTAACATAATTACAATTTAAAGATTTCTTTTTATAAAATGATCACAACTTAAAACTTAAAGTATTTAAAAAAAACACCAAAAACTTAATATTTTGAAAATTCTTGTAACTTAATCTAAATACAATTCTTAAATAATTTTAATGACATAAATACTTTTATATTACAATTTCTTAAACTATAAAACAGTTCCACAATTCACAAACATATTAATTAATTAAATAAATAAAAATAAAAATAAACTTTTTAAACTTTAGAGAATAATACAAATAGATTAAAAACTTAAAACCCAAAAAAAAAACATCTCCTCAATGCCTCTATTCATAAACTATGCCTCTATTCATAAACTCATACCATTATTCCTGAAACTCCTATACTATTAAAAATGAATCTTCAATATGTGTGTTTTTGTTTTTTTTTTTGGTTTTTTTTTTTTTTTTTTTTTTTTAATTTGCTTAATGCTTTTTTAAATGGGATGTTTAGATATATCTATATATTTTTAAGGCAATATTTTGTATGTATAATTAAATAAATAAATATATTTAAAAATAATTAATTATTAAATAATTAATTTTTATATTATTAAAATTTTAATAATTAATATACTCTTTAATCAAAGACAAAGAAGACAATGACTACATAGTCATCATCCTTATCAAATTCGTCTTGAGGAAGAGAATGAAGGGCTGCTCATTTAAAAAGCTGAAAAGATAAGCAAAGAATATCTAAAAAGATGAAAAGACAAGCAAAGAATATCACTCTCAAATGGTGTTGAAAAGCAACCTCCTAAGGACTTTCAATAATTTCCTTCTTGAGACATTTTCTTTTGGAGACGATTGGGCAATGAGACCTAGAAAGGTTATGTTGTTTTGCAAGGTAGAATACTTGGCTATTGAATGGGTCTAAAAAAATAAGGAAAAAGATACGATCATATGTATATCACTCGTTAGATAAATTGTTGATAAAGTCCATGGAAATAGATACTTGTGATTTGGAGGGTATAATCCACGGTGAGTACATGACAAAATTCTTGTTATATTGCTTTGTTTGATTGCATTGTGAGTATCTTGGGATAATTTTTTTATATGTCTCTTCACTGAATAATACACAGGAATTAAATTTTATGAAGATTTTTTTGGGGAATTTTCTTGATTTTTTTTGGTTTATAGTGAAAAGGAGATTCTATGATAAGGTTTTTCTGGATGATGTGCTTAAGTGTATCATTGTGCTCACCATTACTGTATTTCAGAAATTGTGGTTGGAGAATTCAATAGAGGGTTTTTTTTGGATGATGTACTTAAAAAATATTAAGTGTATTAATGTGGTATATTAGTGTATTTAAGAAATATGTATATTAGAGTTTATTAGAATTTCTATAATCAAATATCAATTTGAATTAGTTTTAAATATGCTTTTGATGTATTTTAAAATGTTAAGTACACTGGTGTATTATTATACCAAATGCAACAATTGAGGTTTATATATTTTGTTTTTTTTGTTAGCTATTACCATGGGTTTTTGAACCAATGATTTTTACGTTAGGAATGCTTTTATAATATACTTAATTATTGATTGTTGCATGTCCTATGTGTAGGTTTATAAATTTTGTTATACAATATAAGTTGTTATAAAAACTTAGCAGCATACTCCCATAAAAGAAGGGGCACCGATGTGTCTACCCTATGAGTGCACTAGAAATTATTTTATTGTTTGTGATAAAAAAACTTGTTATTGCATCTTTAAACCATAAGCATGTTGGTGTAGAAGTATATAAGATACACTAAATAAGACAACCATTTTGATACAATTAGTTTTAGTTAAAAAATATGAAAACTCGTTATGTACTTACATAATGGGCACATTGTTGCATTTCCATCATCAATGCACTAGAACAACATTTTCTAACCAATGCATTTGTAAATTGTAAGCATGTGAGTGCATCCTTCTATCATATCATTAAATGAGTTTTAGCCATTTTTATACAATATCAATTTTATTTTTCAAAATAACAAAATCTTATCGATGCACTCATATTTATGGTGTATTGGTGCATTTCTTTTATGCATGCTAGTTAGTTTCGCTCTTATGGATCGTCTCTTTGACGCTTGACCTATGTTATGATTGCCTTTGCGAGCCTTTGCAGAAAGAAAATTGGTGAGTTTCGCTCTGGTAATGTATGTTCCATTTTGGGAATTATAATGAAATGAAATGATATTCTAACGTTTATGAGACTAAAAATAGTTTATGGGGCCACAAAAGAAATATAAAATAAAATATGATGCTTTTTACTTTGTGTCTTTATCATTATCCACCATATGCTCATAACAAAATGAAGCCTAATCCACACATTTCGACACACATACGCTGCGAGAGTGATCTCATAATGTTTTGGTGAGTTTTGTAAAATAAACATTGCATCCATATTTTTTTAGTTTATATATATGTAGTTGAAGTCTCATTATTATGAAGTTTATATTCATTTATTATTATTATTATTATTATTATTATTATTATCTAATTTTAAGGTCACAGCCAAGCCAGACACCAAATTGGTGTATGAGACCCCCTTGTTTGTGGGACAACGGACCCACCTCCGTGTAGCGATTTGACTGCTAAGTCTACGAAGGAATACATACTCTACCCCCCTCTAGTTTTGAACCTGTGCACATGCTCTTAACCATTAGGCTCACTCATGTTGTATATATGTAATTTAGATTAATTAGTACGTTTATAGGTGTAACTTTTGATATATTTAGGTAGTGTGTTTTTTCTTAAATAATAGTGATAAATCAACCTACATTAGTATATAGCATTCTGTTATGGTTGTCCCCACTATTAGTTTGACAACTGAGTTATGATAGCTTTTCCATATATATACATAAGGAAAAAATTATATATGTAACCTTTTGGTTGTTGCATAGCAGCATAATCTCTGCGTCTTTTGGTAGTTAACAAGAGTCATAGTTACATAGCAGCATAACCCTTGCA
This sequence comes from Pinus taeda, assembly GCA_000404065.3. Classification (NCBI taxonomy): domain Eukaryota; kingdom Viridiplantae; phylum Streptophyta; class Pinopsida; order Pinales; family Pinaceae; genus Pinus; species Pinus taeda. Next base: position 7,194 of record APFE030324938.1, on the reverse strand, counting down.
TCTTTTGGTAGTTATCGATATATTGGTGCGATTAAGGCAATGCAGGGTTTGTGTTTTGTTGTTATTTGAAAACACTATCATTTTCATAATCTACTACAATGGATAGTTTGTGTATTTTTCTCCGCACCCCGTTCTCCCGCATAACACTTCTTCCACACACACATTAGAAAACACTTATTGCGGAAGGAAGTTTGTGTTCCTTACTCTTCTTTCCCAATACCAATGAGGCTCATCTGAGCTTAAGGCGATCTTGCTTCGAAACTTAGTAGTGCTTACACTTTCAGAGCTCAATCTCAAACCTGGGTTTGCTTTGGTGTCCAACAAAGGAGGTTTGATGTAGTCTAGGCATTGGCATTCAAAATCCCCATAGAGAAGTGTACAGAGGGGCTAATGTGTGTGGAGGTGCAAAGGTGGGGATGTGTGCAGAAAGAGGAACATGCACAATGTAGGTTTTAACCTCGTACATAAATTACCTGCACACGAATTCTAAAAACAGAAAATAAACAATGGCGAGAGCATAAAACATAAAACAGATATACACAAGGATTTTCCCTTGGATCCCAAAACTGGGACTACCAGAGGAATATGTTGAAGCGTCCATAAACCCCAATCCATTAACCTAGATTAGAATATAATTGTAGCTCCCTTGACCGGATCTACAAAATACCATGGGAAGAAAACCATCATGCCCAAAACTATGTGTGAAAACCATAGGTAGGTGTGCCCACCTAATATAGGCTCCAAAAGAAAATCCACGGGGCGCTACCCTGGGCCTCATAGAGGAGGGCTACCGTCCCCCTCAAACCCCCCAACAACGGGGATATCACCCCCTTGCTGTGCTTGGCGCAATGAACAAGGGGGACTATCATCCCCACGTATGGGGCTAATCATGGAAAGGATATAACACACAAGAGACATCCACACTTCTGCGATTTTATGTTTTCTTACAAAATTTTCATTTAAATATTATAAATAAAATAGTAATAACTTTATATAGATCTAATCAGATTTGTATTATCCCTTCCAAAAAAATGTACATTTTAAAAATTACAATTTTTCATAAATTAGAAATTTAATAACGAATATATTTAATAATGGAGTCCCATGCCTTAACTAACAACCATGTGGCAACTGTTTTGTTGCAACCGACTACATCATATGGAGAGGCTCCCTTTTGCAAGCCTTCTGACGAACCTACTTCCCACATGACTTCCACCATGTTGAGCTACTTGCAATGTTGAAATATTTGTGAAGGAAATTCAATGCAATGGTTCCTTCATCAGATCATGCAAACATTTAATCATGCAATGTCGATTCGTTCATTCGTTCATTGATGAATTTCTAGTGTTAAGCGTGGGAACAAAAACAATCGGGGAACGTTAGCAAATTCATAGCGTTACTCCTCAGCGTCAGAGTAAAAATGGAGATCGTTCTTGCATGAAGGAATACTACAAATGTGGAAATCACAAAGCCCATGTTGCGTGGCGAAAGGAACTTTTCAATTCAGGGCTACAATTAACCTTTGACCCTGAATCCTAAATTCAGAATTAATGAATGAATTTGGGTGGGGAGAAATTTCTAGGAAGTAGCATCTATTTTGAATCTCTCGAGGACCAACCACACGCCATTGAGATTCATCATTCATCATCATGATGGGAATATTTGATCTAATCTTCCCCTCCCTCTTGTGATGATGAGACATGGTGGCTAGGTTGTAACTTCTAGATATTCAAAATGGATAATGCTTCCACCAAAAATCTAAGGTTAAACAATTGATGTTATATCACTCTCAAATGGTGTTGAAAAGCAACCTCCTAAGGACTTTCAATAATTTTCTTCTAGAGCAATGAGACCTAGAAAGGACATGCTTTATTCAAAATTATGTTGGTTATGTTGTTTTGCAAGGTAGAATACTTGGTTATTGAATGGGTCTAAAAAATAAGAAAAAAGATATGATCATATGTATATCACTCATTAGATAAATTGTTGATAAAGTCCATGGAAATAGATACTTGTGATTTGGAGGGTATAACCCAGGGTGAGAACATGACAAAATTCTTGTTATATGGCTTTGTTTGATTGCATTGTGAGTATCTTGGGATAATTTTTTTATATGTCTCTTCACTGAATAAGACAAAGGAATTACCTTTTATGAAGATTTTTTTGGGGAATTTTCTTGATTTTTTTTGGTTTATAGTGAAAAGGAGATTCTATGATAAGTTTTTTCTGGATGATGTGCTTAAGTGTATCATTGTGCTCACATATATGGTACATTACTGTATTTAAGAAATTGTGGTTGGAGATTTCAATATAGGGTTTTTTTGGATGATGTACTTAATATTAATTAAGTCAATTAATGTGCTCATGTATACGGTACACTAGTGCATTTAAGGAATATGCATATTAAAGTTTATTAGGATTTTTATAACAAAATATCAATTTGAATAAGTTTTAAACATGCTTTTTGATGTATTTTAAAATGTAGAGTACATTTGTGCATTATTATATCAAATGCAACAATTGAGGTGTATACATTTTGGGCTTTTTTGTTAGTTATAACTATGGGGTTTTTGAACCAATGATTTTCACATTATGAATGCCTTTATAATATACTTAATTATCGACTGTTTTATGCCCTATGCGTAGATTTAGACATTTTGTTATACAATATAAGTGGTTATAAAAACTTACAAAAACTTAGCAACATACTCTCGTAAAAGGAGCACCGATGTGTCTGCTCTATCAGTGCACTAGAGATTATTTTATTGTTTGTGATTAAAAAACTTGGTATTGCATCTTTAAACCATAAGCATGTTGGTGTAGAAGTATATAAGATACACTAAATAAGACAACCATTTTGATACAATTAGTTTTAGTTAAAAAATATGAAAACTCATTGTGTACTTACAAAATGGGCACATTGTTGCATTTCCACCATAAATGCACTAGAACAACATTTTATAACCAATGAAATTTTAAATTCTAAGCATGTGAGTGCATCCTTCTATTATATCATTAAATGGGTTTTAGCCATTTTTATACAATATCAATTTTATTTTTCAAAATAACAAAATTTTATCGATGCACTCATATGTATGGTGTATTGGTGCATTTCTTTTATCCATGCAAAATAAAACATAAACTAAATGGTATGTTTTCGCATCCTAAGCACACTAATGCATCTATATGTAAGAAGCACTAAATAAGGTTCATGTACAACCACTCTCCTCTCGATTCTCCCATGTCGTTGGATTCCTCGATTGCTTCACTTTGTCAACATATTTGGTTTATTTTTTACTTTGGTGTCATATTAAAAAATGGGTAGGCCTATCCTCATCCCTAACATACACAAGCTCTTCAATTTGGTAGTGAAGAAGGATTCCTCGAGCCTTGGACACAAAGCTGCATTATGCCTATATTTAAAAGCAAGGATAAAAGTATTCCCTGTGATTATAAGACCATTATGATTGGACACACTTTAGCCATGTTGTACATAATTATTTTTGGAAAAGAAGATTCTATAGCTAAAAGGCCATTGTGTAAGAGTTAAACGCCAAGTTGGGTATAGGAGATATCATTCAACTATGGACCACCTTATTACTCTCAATCACTCATGTTATTTTATATGGATATGAGGTTTGGGGTTGCAGTTTCTCCAAAAAGTCATGGAGGAATATAGAACATATCCAAAAACAAATTATAACCTACAATACAGGAAACACCCGCTATCCTATCCACCTAATTGAAGAAAACATCCCCCCCATTGAAAGCATGGCTATGACTAGGTATCTTATCGTTGAAGTCTCAAATTGTTTCTTTTTTACTATCCTTTTTGCCCTCTTATTTCGCCATCTTATCACCATTTTGTAGAAATCTCAACATGTTCAAGATCAAGTTCAACTCTCAAAACGATATTCATCATCCATAATTAGAATCTCTCCTTCTTAATGAATTTTAATGAAAATATTCTTACAATGACAAAATCACAAACATTTTACGACTAATATTGGTTTTCATAGCAATATTCATTGTTAGATAGGTTGCAACACTTCAAATAAAGGATGAAGACTACGTGGAGATGACAATTGTCCACCATATGGATAACCACCTATCATCAAAACTTAGCAAGCTACGAGGATTGAGAGATCTAAAGGCCAAACTCAGAGTCAAATTCTGAAAATGATGTGTAGCGATCAAGTAAAAGCAGCGGAGGAATAGAGTAACAACAAGTGAGCGAGATTGAAGACCTATTCAACTCTTAGATTTTGGATCGAGATGAATATCCTATGACTTGCTCTTTTAGTAGCAAGTCATAAAGAGATTGAGTTTTAAATGGAATCTATCTCGTAGATGTCAAAGCAGCCCATATCGTGACGTCATCAAACTCTCAAAATCATTTTATGAAATTTGTATAAAGGCTGTAAGCTGGGACCTGAGACATAAGTTTTCGAATATTAAAGTTTATAGTTGTTTTACTGTGAAGAACGATATACTATGTTTCAACTTAATAAAAGTTACTTTGTTCTCAATGTGTGCGTGAAGATCTTGTGATTACTAGCCGACCTGCACTCACGAGTGGGCCCCTTGTCGAGCTGTGAGGTTTTGTTTTTCATTGTGTTGGCTTAAGGGGGCCTGACCCAAGTTCAGAGTTGTTTGTGCCAACCAACAAAACCCTCAACTGCTGGCCCTTTCGGCAACAACCTACGTAGCGCAAGTTGCAGTCTCACCCAAAGCAGTATTGGGGGATGCAAGAACCAAGTTTCTGCATCCAGAGATTAGTGTGATGTCTTTCAGTGCCTTAGATATGCTTCTACGTAGATTTATCCTTCTGATAGAGTTAGAACCCCTAATTCGGCCCTAGATACCTTCAATTCTTCGCGGGACCAGCCATTTCCGTTAATCAAGCCCTAACAGGATATGTCTGCTACTCTCGCGCAACTAAATAGGTCTTCTATGGCTTTTGAGATCTAGATTTGTTGTCACACAAACGTATCTTCCTTATCCGAAACTAACCCAACATAGATTTAGAACTTCGTGAATATCATTCAATCATATTGTCAAGCATAAACATGTTCAATCAACCCAATTCGCATGGAGAAAACACATTGAATTACAGAAACAACAGAGAAAGTGACATAACAATTAAACATATAGATGCAAGTATTTCCAACCCAAAATCAATCTTTATTAATCAGAATCTTTCCAGTACAGACTTCGACTACCCTACGCACCCAATTGTAGGGGTCCACGCACTCAATTGTGGACTCTTCCAGGCCTCTGCGCACTCAGCTGTGGAGCCTTTCCTTCACTTAGTGACAAGAACATACCTTCCTATCTATCAAACCCTTACAACATCATTCATTCATTCATATTTCTATTCTTCTCTCTCATTATCGTTCGCTAAGACTCATCTATTTATAGCCTTTCTAATACAATACCATGGCCCCCGGGTCATGGGTGAGTCTTCAAAATGGCCTATCACCTACCCAAACAAGGGGCTAAGGCATTTGTGACTCTTGACTAGCTACGCGCTCCGCATCCATATTTTGCGGAGACTTTACATTCTTTAGAAAATTATTTACAAAAAATGACTAAATTAATTCAATTCTACCCTTGGGGACCCCATCCCAACACATTGCTTATATTTAGTATTATAGTTTCTTTCATAACATTGTTTCTGCTATAGTTACATTTATAATAATTCTAATTTTGATTGCAGAGTACTCGTGAACAGAAAAGCACTAAAAAGATTTCAATTATTGGATGCATCTTCTTTCCAAAATTTAATCATTTCATAGCTTAATCAATTTCTTAATTGTTGATGAAACACTCTTTAGAGGCTAAATACGCACACAAGTAATCATTCTCACGTTGTAAAGATTTTCATTTCATTTTCTGCAAGTAGATCTTTTTTATGAGAATTTCTCTTTCATGCAATTAATATACATTTTTTTTGCTACAATTTAGTCTAAGAGTTTCCTTCTGCAAGATTAGTGTATAATTCTTTCAATTCTCCAAAATAGAATTAGATCTTTTGTTTTTCTTGAAATTTCATTTTTTTTAACATTTTCCTTTCATACAACTAGAAGAAAGTTTTGAATTCTGCAACTTAGATAGATTTTCAATTTCTGCAAAAGAAGTGGATTTCAATTCGGTTAATTAGGATTTAATATAACTTTAGATTGAAAGGACATGTGCGTAGTTATTCTCCAATTTGTGTTTATGCTTAGAACTAGTTCTATTTCTAGAATCAATTAATTCACAATGAAGAATCCTTGTATATATAGTGCACACACATTTCACAAGTACACGAATCCTGGTAGACAATTAATGAAGTAAATTAAGAACAATTAATTTACCAAACATTTTGGCGTCGTTGTTGGGGAAGTGAATATAGGATTCCATTCTTTCATATCATTTTTCAGAGCTTTTAATTTCAATAAATTGAAAAATGATAAAAAAAACATTTATGCATAAAGAAAGGGATTCTAGGGGTAGATTTGTAAGTAGAGGTAGAAGTTCAATTCCAACATCACCACTCACTCCACCTAGACCTCGTAGTGCCACACCATCCAGCCATACTCGCATCCCATCATTGGTAGGTAGACATAGACTTCCTGAGGTATATCCAACCTAGAGATTCACCAACTTCCTCTACCAAAGTTGTAGTTGAAGAACCTACATCCCTAATAGATAGAGTAATTTTCCTCTCTTCAACAGGAGAACAACTTCTAGGGCAAGAACTAGAGGTTCCTAGTGAAGAAGAAGAAGAAGAAGAAAGTTATTTTAACATACCATTAGTAGAGGAACCAGAAGAAGAGATAGGTAATCCTAACACAGAACCTTATATTAGCTTTGAGGAATATATAATGGTAGGGGAAGGGGAAGGAGAAGTACATAATGTAAATGGTGAACTTAGGATTGGAGGTGGAAGAGGTAGAGGAGGAAATAGAGGAGGAGGTGGAGGTCGAGGTGGTAGAGGAGAACCATATTCTTATGGATTTCCTGTTAGGTCCCTATAGTACTAGTGATTCCCCCATTACTATTGTCGTTGTATCCCTTATTTTTATTGTGGTGCCCCTATTGTCCCCATATTGTTATTATTGTGCCCCATATAATCCCACTATTATTATTTTTGTGCCTTTATATTATTATTGTTAGGTCGGCTTTGGTTATATTGTGACCCCTTAGACT
>APFE030324929.1:0-13022 GCA_000404065.3 Pinus taeda | reverse complement strand
AAAACTCACTATACTCATCAGTCTTTTGCGGCACACTATTAATCAAGATGCCAGGAATGCTGAGGAAATGACGGAGGGGCACAAAGGCAACCACCAGAGCACTCTTCCTTCACCATCTAAGGCGGGCAAGGCAAAGGCGTCGTCTGGGCAGGATACCCCCAAGAATTACATAGTTCTGGATAAGTATTGAGTCTTAGCTGTCTATTATGTCTGGTTACGTGCTGATTTTCTTAATGTTTGGTTGTGGATCTGTTGATTTTTGCTCTGGGCACAACTACAATTGCCCTCAGAACTGTATGGGGCCTAGTCGAAACACTGTTAATTTTGGCGAACCCCAACCCTCTGCCGCCCTGCGTGGTGTGCCCTGGGGTTCTGTGGTTGTTTTTTGACCAAGCGCTTAATAGGAGGTTGTCATTTGTCTGCTTAGACAGACTTTTTATAATATATGTATTTTGATCTAATATAATACGATGATTTTCACAAAAAAAAACAAAAACAAAAAACAAAAACAAAAAAAAAAACAAAACAACAACAACAACATTTTAAAACATTTTTTTAGAACATTTTAAGATGTTTTTTAAAGCATTTTTAAAATGTTTTAAAATTATTTTAAACTGTTTCTAAAACACTTTAACTTATTTTAAAGCATTTTAAATCAATTTAAACTACTTTTAAAGCATTTTAAAATCGTTCAACATTGTTCTTTAAACAATTTAAATTATTTGTAAAGTATTTTAATTTGTTTTTAAAGCATTGTAAACTATTTTTAAAGCATTTTAAAGTGTTTTTAAAGCATTTTAAATTGTTGTTAAAGCATTTAAAATTGTTTTTAATACATTTTAAATCATTTTAAATTGTTTTTAAAGCATTTTAAAAGGGTTTTAAAGCATTTTCAATTGTTATTAAAGCACTAAAATTATTTTTAAAGCATTTTAAGTTGCTTTTAAAGAATTTAAAATCATTTTAAATTGTTCTTAAAGAAATTTAAATTATTTTTAAAGTATTTTAAGTTGCTGTCAATGCATTGTAACCTATTTTTAAAGCATTTTAAACTATTATTAAAGCATTTTAAATTGTTTTTAAAGCATTTTGAATTGTTCTTAAAGCATTTTAAATTGTTTTTAAAACATTTTAAATTATTTTAAAATCCTTTAAAATTGTTCCTAAAGCAATTTAAATTATTTGTAAATTGTTTCTAAAGCATTGTGAACCGTATTTAAAACATTTTAAATTGTTTTGAAAGCATTTTAAAGTACTTTAAAGCGTTTTAAATTGTTGTTAAAGCATTTTAAATTGTTTTTTAAAAAAATTTAAATTGTTTTAAAAACATTTTAAATTCATTTTAAAGTGTCTAAAATGGTTTTTAGAGTATTTAAGACTATTTTCAAAGCATTTAAAAATGTCTTTAAAGTATTTTGAAACCATTTTAAGACATTTTAAAAAGATTTTAAAAGCATTTTAAAGCATTTCTAATTGTTTTTAAAGCATTTATTTTAATTATATTAAAACATTTTAAAGGTTTCTAAAAGCTTGTTAAACATTTTAAGATGTTTTCAAAGCATTTTTAGTATTTTAAAAACATTTTTAATTGTTTTAAAAACATTTAATCATTTAAATTGTTTTAAAGCATTTTTATGTTGTTTCTAAAAGCACTTTAACTTATTTTAAAAACATTCTTTTAAAATCAATTTAAATTGCTTCTTAAAGCATTTGAAAATCGCATTCAAAAATTGTCTTTAAGCAAATTTTAAATTATTTTTGAAAAGTATTTTAATTGTTTTTAAGCATTGTAAACTATTTTTAAAGCATTTTAAATTGTTTCTGACAGCATTAAAATTTGTTTTTTAAAATTGTTTTTAAAAATTTTAAGGCATTTTCAATTGTTCTTAAAGCACTTAACTTTATTAAAAGCATTTTAAAATGTTCTAAACATTTTAAATTGATTTCAAAGAATTTTTAATCATTAATGTTCATAAAGCAATTTGAATTTATTTTAAAGTATTTTAAATTTTAAAGCGCATTTTGAATTGGTTTTAAAAAATATATAAAGTTGTTTTTAAAAGCATTTAAAATGTTCTTAAAGCATTTTAAAATTGTTTCTTGAAGGCATTATAAAATTGTTTTTAAAAACATTTTAAAATTGCTGTCTTTTAAAGCATTTTAAAATCGTTTAAAATTGATCTTTAAACAATTTAAATTATTTGTAAAGTATTTTAATTTGTTTTTAAATCATTGTAAACTATTTTTAAAACATTTTAAATTGTTTTTTGAAGCGTTTTAAATTGTTTTTAAAACATTTTAAACCATTTAAAATTGTTCTTAAAATAATTTACGTTGTTCATAAAGCAATTTAAATTGTTTTTAAATTGTTTTTAAATTATCGTGAACCGTTTTTAAAACATTTCAGATTGTTTTTAAAGTATTTTAAATTGTTTTGAGAGCATTTTAAAATCGTTTTTAAAGCATTTGAAAGCGTTTAAAATTGTTTTTAAATTATTTTGAACTATTTTAAACTATGTTTAAATCATTTCAAATTGTTTCAAAACCATTTTAATTTTTTTTTTAAAGAATTTTAAATTGTTTTTAAAGCATTTAAAATTGTTTTTAAAGCATTTTAAATTCATTTTAAAGCGTCTAAAATGATTTTTAAAGTATTTAAAACTATTTTCAAAGCATTTAAAAATGTCTTCAAAACATTTTAAATTATTTTGAAACCATTTTAAGATGTTTTAAAAAGATTTTCAAACCATTTCTAAAGCATTTCTAATTGTTTTTAAAGCATTTTAAATTGTTTTTAAAGAATTTCAAATTATTATTAAAACATTTTATAAGGTTTTTAAAGCATTTTTAAAACGTTTTAAAGTTATTTTAAATTGTTCTTAATGCATTTAAATTGTTTCTAAAGCACTTTAACTTATTTTTAAAGCATTTTAAATCAATTTAAATTGCTTTTAAAGCATTTTAAAATCGTTTAAAATTGATCTTTAAACAATTTAAATTATTTGTAAAGTATTTTAATTTGTTTTTAAAGCATTGTAAACTATTTTTAAAGCATTTTAAATTGTTTTTAAAGTATTTAAAATTGTTTTTAAAGTATTTAAAATTGTTTTTAATACATTTTAAATTGTTTTTTAAGCATTTTAAAAGGGTTTTAAAGCATTTTCAATTGTTATTAAAGCATTTTAAGTTGTTTTGAAAGCATTTTAAAGTACTTTAATGAGTTTTAAATTGTTGTTAAAGCATTTTAAAAGCATTTAAAATTGTTTTTAAATTATTTTGAACTATTTTAAACCGTGTTTAAAGCATTTTAAATTGTTTAAAAAAAAAATTAAATTGTTTTTAAAGCATTTTAAAAACATTTTAAAGCACGTTAAAGCTTTTAAAACTGTTTTTAAAGCATTTTAAATTCATTTTAAAGTGTCTAAAATGGTTTTTAAACTATTCAAGACTATTTTCAAAGCATTTAAAAATGTATTTAAAGTATTTTGAAACCATTTTAAGACATTTTAAAAAGATTTTAAAAACATTTTAAAGCATTTCTAATTGTTTTTAAAGCATTTCTAATTGTTTTTAAAGCATTTTAAATTGTTTTTAAAGAATTTTAAATTATTATTAAAACATTTTAAAAGGTTTTTAAAGCATTTTAAAGGTTTTTAAAGCATTTTAAGATGTTTTTAAAGCATTTTATAAGTATTTAAAAACATTTTAAATTGTTTTTAAAACATTTCAAAATCATTTAAAATTGTTTTTAACTTATGTTTAAAGCATTTTAAATCAATTTAAATTGCTTTTAAAGGATTTTAAAATAGTTCAAAATTGTTCTTTAAACAATTTAAATTATTTGTAAAGTATTTTAATTTGTTTTTAGAGCATTGTAAACTATTTTTAAAACATTTTAAATTGTTGTTAAAGCATTTAAAATTGTTTTTAATACATTTTAAATTGTTTTTAAAGCATTTTAAAAGGGTTTTAAAGCATTTTCAATTATTATTAAAGCACTAAACTTATTTTTAAAGGATTTTAAAAATTTTCTAAAACATTCTAAGTTGCTTTTAAAGAATTTAAAATCATTTAAAATTGTTCTTAAAGCAATTTAAATTATTTTTAAAGTCTTTTATGTCAATGCATTGTAACCTATTTTTAAAGCATTTTATACCGTTATTAAAGCATTTTAAATTGTTTTTAAAACATTTTAAAATTATTTAAAATTGTTCTTAAAGCAATTTAAATTGTTTGTAAATTGTTTCTAAAGCATTGTGAACCATATTTAAAGCATTTTTTTTTTTTTAAGTATTTTAAATTGTTTTGAAAGCATTTTAAAGTACTTTAAAGCGTTTTAAATTGTTGTTAAAGAATTTTAAAAGCATTTAAAATTGTTTTTAAATTATTTTGAACTCTTTTAAACTGTTTTTAAAGCATTTAAAATTGTTTTTAAAGCATTTTAAAGTGTCTAGAATGGTTTTTAAAGTATTTAAGACTATTTTCAAAGCATTTAAAAACGTCTTTAAAGCATTTTAAATTACTTTGAAACCATTTTAAGACATTTTAAAAAGATTTTAAAAACATTTCTAATTGTTTTTAAAGCATTTTTAAGTATTTTAAAACATTTTTAATTGTTTTTAAAACATTTCAAAATCATTTAAAATTGTTTTTAAAGAATTTTAAGTTGTTCTTAAAGCATTTTAAGTTGTTTCTAAAGCACTTTAACTTATTTTAAATCAATTTAAATTGCTTTTAAAGCATTTGAAAACCGTTCAAAATTGTTCTTAAAGAAATTTAAATTATTTTAATTTGTCTTTAAAACATTGTAAACTACTTTTAAAGCATTATTTATTGTTTTTAAAGCATTTTAAATTGTTCTTGAAGCATTTAAAATTGTTTTTAAAACATTTTAAAAGGGTTTTAAAGCATTTTCACTTGTTATTAAAGCACTAAAACTTATTTTTAAAGCATTTTAAAATGTTTCTAAAACATTTTAAATTGTTTTTAAAGAATTTTAAATTCATTTGAAATTGTTCATAAAGCAACTTGAATTATTTTTAAAGTATTTAAAATTATTTTTAAAGCATTTTAAATCGTTATTAAAGTATTTTAAATTGTTTCTAAAGCATTTTGAATTGTTTTTAAAAAATATAAAGTTATTTTTCAAGCATTTAAAATTGTTTTTAAAGCATTTTAAATTGTTCTTAAAGCATTTTAAATTGTTTTTAAAATATTTAAATTGTCTTTAAAAAAAATTATAATTGTTCTTAAAGTAATTTGAAATATTTTAAAATGTTTTTAAAGCATTGTAAACTATTTTTAAAACATTTTAAATTGTTTTTGAAGCGTTTTAAATTGTTTATAAAACATTTTAAATCATTTAAAATTATTCTTAAAACAATTTAGGTTGTTCTTAAAACAAATTAGGTTGTTCTTAAAGTAATTTAAATTATTTGTAAATTGTTTTTAAAGCATTTGAAAGGCGGAAAAGAACTCTGTTGGTCTCCCATTCACCATTGGAGCGATCCAGATGTTTTCGATGCAGGCTTTGATAAGGTTTATGAATTCCTGTCTGAACCCAAAGGCTGCAAGTACCCTGAGCAAGAAAGAATGGTTAACACGATCAAACACATTACTCATATCAAATTTGATAATCATACCTTGTTCTTTCCGTGTGTGGCTGGAGTGGAGAGCCTCTTGGATTTGAATGACATTATCTAGGATTTGTCTGCCTTTCACAAATCCTCCTTGGGCTGGAGAGATGAGTTTTTGTAGAAGTGGCTTGTGTCTGTTTGCCAGCAGTTTGGCCACGATCTTGTATGATGGATTACAAAGGGAGATCGGCCTGTATCTGTCAAAGGATCTTGGGTTTGTTTCCTTGGGGATTAAAGCGAGAAATGTGGATTTTATTCCACCACCCACTTTTGCCTTCCTCAAGACTCCTCTTATCATTCTGAAGAGGTCAATTTTGATAATCTCCCAACAAATTCTGTAAAAGTGTATTGTGGAACCGTCGGGACCTGGGGCTTTATCTGGTTCCATGGACCATACAATACTAGTTATCTCTTCTTCCGTTACTGGGCTCATCAGAGAATCATTATCTTCCTCACTGACTAGATTTGGGATGGTTGTGAGGAACTCTGCTTCGTCCTCCTCATTCCCATTTCTTTCTGCACTAAGAAGGTTCTGAAAATGATTTACAGCTGCTTCTTGGATTTGAGAGAATCCTTTATAAACCTTACCACTAGTGCTGGTAATTTCTGTTATGTGATTGCGCGAGAGACGGGCCCTGCACTGTCTATGAAAGTATGAGGTATTTCTGTCCCCAGATTTGAACCACAGGCTTCGAGACTTTAAACGCCAATATTCCTCTTCATTTATGAAAGAACAGTATACATTCCTTTGAGCAGATTTTTCATTGGCTAAATCTGTGGAAGAGGGATCTTTCTCCTCCATTTCTAGTTGTATTCCTTCCAATTGTATTACTGCCTCCTTCCTCTGCCTATTGGGAGATTGCATGGATTTCTTTATCCAATCTTTGAGTGCTTTTTTTGTATTTTTCATTTTTTGTTCCCACACATAGCTTGGGGAACCGAGAACTTCTGTCCTCCATGCTGCTTGAACTGTTTCTAAAAACCCATCATTGCCTGCCCAGAGAGGGTTGAAATGAAATGGAAGGGGGCCTAAATCCTCTTCCTCTTTTAGGCATAAGAGGATAGGCTTATGATCCGATGTGAGCTTTGGAAGAATCTTGGTGAAAACTATTCTGTTATCCATCATTAAAGAGTTGCTGATAAGAAACCTATCCAATCTGGCTGAGATATGATTTTCTCCGGTTCTATTGTTTGTCCAGGTGTATTTTCCTTTCACTGGTTTGAAGTCTACCAAGTCCCACTGCAGAATCAAATTGCCCATTGTATTGATGAAAGGATCTCTAGACTGGATCCCTCCTTTCTTTTCTTTGGGATCTAGAGTTATGTTCAGGTCTCCACCTATGACTAAATTTGTGGGACTGATTTGCGCTATATAATCTAAAAGTGACCTCCAGCACTCTCTCTTTTCTTCATAATGAACAGGGACATACAAGTTAAACAGAGTGAGGGTAAGATTGCTTACGGTGTGACGCAACTCTGTGAAAATCCAATGTTGAGTCGCTAAAAATCGATCTAGTGAGAAGTTTTTTGTCCAAAAAGTACCTAATCCTCCACCTGTGCCCCTTGCACTAACAGCCTTTCCTGAATCAAATTTCCATTTCTTAGCGCTGGTGTTTAGAAGGTTTTCCCCTTCTACTTTGGTCTCTTGGAGCATAAGGATGTCCGCCGTCTCCATCTTCAATAAGTCTCTGATAGCCTCTGCCTTATTGGGATTACCCAGACCCCTACAGTTCCAAGAGATCAACTGCATCATTTACCACTTGAAGGGGTAGGCCCTCCTCCTTTGGAGGCCCTTGGCCCTCCTCATTTCGATGGTAGCTTGACTGCCGAGGGTTTTTTGTCTTTCTGACTCCTCTTCTCTAGTTTCCTTGTTTGTTCTTCGTACAACCATTTTTGTTGACCTTTCTTGTGTTTCATCATCTGATGATCCCATATTCTCTATTGTTTTTTTCTTTTTTTTGATTATCTCTGCGTATGATGGAGAAGAAATATTGCTTGGGATGGAGATTGGGTTATTACCTGGTTCTAGGGTTTCCACATTCTCCTGCTGTGGTGGTTCTTCTTCCCCTGCTTCCGGAGGATCTGAAGGAGGCGTGAGGATTTCAAAGGGGTTTTTATCCCCCTCATTGCCTTTTGTTTCACTGCTTCCGGCGTTTTGGTTACTTGTGCTTCCATTATCTACTTTGTTCTCTGTCCCTTTAGCCTTGTTTTTGTTACTCTGTCTATTAGATGTTGTCTTCTTTGCCTGTTTCCATTGTTCTTCTTTTTCCTTCTCTGATGTCTCCTCGCTTCTTTTTTTGCAGTATCTAGCAAAATGCCCATACTCGTGACAGAAACGACACTTGAAGGGCAGCTGTTCGTAATCAAACTCTTGTATGTGTGTCCAGTTTGCCATCGATAGCTGAATCGCTTCGGATAATCCTATTTCCAAATCGACCTCCATGCAGATCCGGGCATAGGAATACTGGTCCTTCCTTAGGGCTTGGTCTATGTATTTTCCAAGAGCTTTTCCAATGGATTGGAGTGAGCTTTGATTCCAGCAATGCAGGGGAAGATGCGGGAGGCGCACCCAAACAGGAACCGCCTTGGGCACATCTTGTGCTGGGTCAAAATCTGTAGAACATTTGTTCAAGTAGAGTCCTTGAGGCCCCATGAAGTATGGCCCGTTTCTGAAAATCAGGCCTCTGTCCTCTGTACTGTCAAACAGGAAAGCAAAGAACCCTTTGCCTACAAAATAGATCTTGATTCCTTCATTTACCAAAGGTAGCCAGTTCCTTTTGACCCATTCTTCGATAGCTCTCGGGGATGGCCACAAACCGGTGAACTGGCCGATCAGACCTTTTTCTGCAAGATTCAATGATGATCTACATATTTCCTCCTCTGGTAAGGCCACCCTGGGAATACTGTCCAGTTTTTTGACGAATTTTTGCTGCGGGCCTGTGACCTGACGTTTTCCTGTTGCAGTTACAAGAGCCTTGAAGGCTTCGATCTCCAGGGGAAAGGGGGGAGGGGCCGCAGGGCCGCCTCCAGGCTCCATGAGGGAGAGCGATTGCAGGGTCGCTCAGAAGGCGCGGCTAGGGATGCAGCGCGGCTTTTTCGTTCCAGTAACATTTTAATGGTTGAAAGCATTGTAAACTATTTTTAAAGCATTGTAAACTATTTTTAAAGCATTATTAATTATTTTTAAAGCATTTTAATTGTTCTTGAAGCATTTAAAATTGTTTTTAAAAAGTTTTAAAAGGGTTTTAAAGCATTTTCAATTGTTCTTAAAGCACTAAAAATTATTTTTAAAGCATTTTAAAATGTTTCTAAAACATTTTAAATTGTTTTTAAAGAATTTTAAAACCATTTTAAATTGTTCATAAAGCAATTTGAATTATTTTTGAAGTATTTTAAATTGTTTTTAAAGCATTTTAAATCGTTGTTAAAGCATTTTAAATTGTTTCTAAAGCATTTTGAATTGCTTTTAAAAAAATATAAAGTTGTTTTTAAAGCATTTAAAATTGTTTTTAAGGAATTTGAAATTGTTCTTAAAGCATTTTAAATTGTTTTTAAAACATTTAAATTGTTTTTAAAAAAATTTATAATTGTTCGTAAAGTAATTTGAAATATTTTAAAAGTATTTTAAATTGTTTTTAAAGCATTGCAAACTATTTTTAGAACATTTTAAATTGTTTTTGAAGCGTTTTAAATTGTTTAAAAACATTTAAATCATATAAAATTATTCTTAAAACAATTTAGGTTGTTCTTAAAATAATTTGGGTTGTTCATAAAGCAATTTAAATTATTTGTAAATTGTTTTTAAAGCATTATGAAACGTTTTTAAAACATTTTAGATTGCTTTTGAAGTATTTTAAATTGTTTTGAGAGCATTTTAAAACATTTTAAAGTACTTTAAAGCGTTTTAGATTGTTGTTAAAGCATTTTAAAATTGTTTTTAAAGCATTTGAAAGCGTTTTAAATTGTTTTTAAATTATTTTGAACTATTTTAAACTATGTTTAAATCATTTTAAATTGTTTCAAAACCATTCTAAATTGCTTTTAAAGCATTTTAAAAACATTTTAAAGCACCTTAATGCTTTTAAAATTGTTTTTAAAGCATTTTAAATCGTCTGAAATGGTTTTTAAAGTATTTAAAACTATTTTCAAAGCATTTAAAAATGTCTTTAAAACATTTTAAATTATTTTGAAACCATTTTAAGATGTTTTAAAAATATTTTTAAACCATTTTTAAAGCATTTTAAACTGTTTTTAAAGAATTTTAAATTATTATTAAAACATTTTTAAAGCATTTTAAAACATTTTTTAGAACATTTTAAGATGCTTTCTAAAGCATTTTTAAAACGTTTTAAAATTATTTTAAATTGTTCTTAACGCATTTTAAATTGTTTCTAAAGCACTTTAACTTATTTTTAAAACATTTCAAATCAATTTAAATTGCATTTAAAACATTTTAAAATCGTTCAAAATCGTTCTTTAAACAATTTAAATTATTTGTAAAGTATTTTAATTTGTTTTTCGAGCATTTTAAACTATTTTTAAAGCATTTTAAATTGTTTTTAAAGCATTTTAAATTGTTTTTAAAGCATTTAAAATTGTTTTTAATACATTTAAAATTGTTTTTAAAGCATTTTAAAAGGGGTTTAAAGCATTTTCATTTGTTATTAAAGAACTAAACTTATTTTTAAAGCATTTTAAAATTTTTCTAAAACATTTTAAGTTGCTTTTAAAGAATTTAAAATCACTTTAAATTGTTCTTAAAGCAATTTAAATTATTTTAAAAGTATTTTAAGTTCTTGTCAATGCATTGTAACCTATTTTTAAAGCATTTTAAACTGTTATTAAAGCATTTTAAATTGTTTTTAAACCCTTTTGAATTGTTCTTAAAGCATTTTAAATTGCATTTAAAACATTTTAAATTATTTTAAAATCATTTAAAATTGTTCTTAAAGCAATTTAAATTGTTTGTAAATTGTTTCTAAAGCATTGTGAACCGTATTTAAAACTTTTTAAATTGTTTTTTAAGTATTTGAAATTGTTGTTAAAGCATTTTAAAACCATTTAAAATTGTTTTTAAATTATTTTGAACTCTTTTAAACTGTGTTTAAAGCATTTTAAATTGTTTTTAAAAAATTTTAAATTGTTTTTAAAGCATTTTAAAAACATTTTAAACCACGTTAAACCTTTTAAAATTGTCTTAAAAGCATTTTAAATTCATTTTAAAGTGTTCAGAATGGTTTTAAAAATATTTAAGACTATTTTCAAAGCATTTAAAAATATCTTCAAAGCATTTAAAAATGCCTTTAAAGCATTTAAAATTATTTTGAAACCATTTTCAGACATTTTAAAAAGATTTTAAAAGCATTTCTAATTGTTTTTAAAGCAATTTAAATTGTTTTTAAAGAATTTTAAATTATTATTAAAACTTTTTAAAAGGATTTTAAAGCATTTTAAAACATTTTAAGATGTTTTAAAAACATTTTTAAGTATTTAAAAACATTTTAAAGTATTTTAAAACATTTTTAATTGTTTTTAAAACATTTCAAAATCATTTAAAATTGTTTTTAAAGCATTTTAAATTGTTCTTAAAACATTTTAAGTTGTTTCTAAATCACTTTAACTTATTTTTAAAGCATTTTAAATCAAATTAAATTGCTTTTAAAGCATTTGAAAACCATTCAAAATTGTTCTTAAAGCAATTTAAATTATTTTAATTTGTTTTTAAAGCATTGTTAACTATTTTTAAAGCATTGTTAATTGTTTTTAAAGCATTTTAAACTGTTCTTGAAGCATTTAAAATTGTTTTTAAAGCATTTTAAAAACATTTTAAAGCACGTTAAACCTTTTAAAATTGTTTTTAAAGGATTTTAAATTTATTTTAAAGTGTCTAGAAAGGTTTTTAAAGTATTTAAGACTATTTTCAAAGCATTTAAAAATGTCTTTAAAGCGTTTTAAATTATTTTGAAACCATTTTAAGAAATTTCAAAAATATTTGAAAAGCATTTCTAATTGTTTTTAAAGCATTTTAAATTGTTTTTAAAGACTTTTAAATTATTATTAAAACATTTTAAAAGGTTTTTAAAGCATTTTAAAACATTTTTAGATGTTTTTAAAGCATTTTTAAGTTTTTAAAACATTTTTAATTGTTTTTAAAACATTTCAAAATCATTTAAAAATGTTTTTAAACCATTTTAAATTGTTCTTAAAGCATTTTAAGTTGTTTCTAAATCACTTTAACTTATTTTTAAAGCATTTTAAATTGCTTTTAAAGCATTTGAAAACCGTTCAAAATTGTTCTTAAAGCAATTTAAATTATTTTAATTTTTTTTTAAAGCATTGTAAACTATTTTTAAAGCATTATTAATTGTTTTTAAAGCATTTTAAATTGTTCTTGAAGCATTTAAAATTGTTTTTAAAAAGTTTTAAAAGGGTTTTAAAGCATTTTCAATTGTTCTTAAAGCACTATAACTTATTTTTAAAGCATTTTAAAATGTTTTTAAATAATTTTAAAATCCTTTTAAATTGTTCATAAAACAATTTGAATTATTTTTGAAGTATTTTAAATTGTTTTTAAAGCATTTTAAATTGTTATTAAAGCATTTTAAATTGTTTCTAAAGCACTTTGAATTGTTTTTTAAAAAATATAAAGTTGTTTTTAAAGCGTTTAAAATTGTTTTTAAAGCATTTTAAATTGTTCATAAGGCATTTTAAATTGTTTTTAAAGCATTTTAAATTGTTCATAAGGCATTTTAAATTGTTTTTAAAACATTTAAATTGTTTTTAAAAAAATTTATAATTGTTCGTAAAGTGATTTGAAATATTTTAAAAGTATTTTAAATTGTTTTTAAAGCATTGCAAACTATTTTTAAAACATTTTAAATCATTTTTGAAGCGTTTTACATTATTTTTAAATCATTTAAAATTGTTCTTAAAACAATTTAGGTTGTTCTTAAAACAATTTAGGTTCTTCTTAAAACAATTTAAATTATTTGTAAATTGTTTTTAAAGCATTATGAACCGTTTTTAAAACATTTTAGATTGTTTTTAAAGTATTTTAAATTGTTTAAAGAGCATTTTAAAACATTTTAAAGTACTTTAAAGCGTTTTAGATTGTTGTTAAAGCATTTTAAAATTGTTTTTAAAGCATTTGAAAGCGTTTTAAATTGTTTTTAAATTATTTGAACTATTTTAAACTATGTTTAAATCATTTTAAATTGTTTCAAAACCATTTAAATTGCTTTTAAAGAATTTTAAATTGTTTTTAAGGCATTTTAAAAACAATTTAAAGCACCTTAAAGCTTTTAAAATTGTTTTCTAAGCATTTTAAATTCATTTTAAAGCATCTGAAATGGTTTTTATAGTATTTAAAACTATTTTCAAAGCATT
>APFE030324927.1:0-18126 GCA_000404065.3 Pinus taeda | reverse complement strand
ATTTATTAGAAGAATTTAAGCTTTTTCCACCAAACTAGATAGGCTGAAACACTATTTTATGATCATCAAGATTTACTAGAAAAATTTATACTTCTTCTACCAGATGAGAGATTTATTAGAAGAATTTGCAGTTTTACTACCAAATGAGATAGGTGGAAATACTATTTTATGATCACCAAGATTTACTAGAAGAAGTTATACCTTTTCTACTAGATGAGACAGCTCCAACTCCCATTTCCAATGTGCATTTGTAGTCATTTCTATTAGGTATTTACACAAAAATTTTGGTGAAGGCCTCTTATCTAATCGCTATGCTATATGTTAAAAGAATAAGTGACTATGCTTTATCAATGTAGTTGTAAAAAGTACAAACTTAGAAAACCCATTGAAAGTTTCTTCCATTTTATATTAACATATAGTTATGAATGACCTCATATTATTGATTGCAAATTCCTAAAGCTCTGCTCATTTTGCCAATAAACATTTTATTATTTAGTCAAAGTGGGTCAATATATTACACACTCAATTTTATTCCATGTGAAAAGATTAGTAATCTTTTTCATGCTTTTAAAAATAACCATGGTCAATTTCACAATTAGAGTTATTTTTGAGAAGACAAAAATCAATAGTAATTTGTAGCAATTGTTGAATTCAACAAAATAAGGCAGTGAAATGAAAATTGTTTGCCCTTCCTTATATTGCTGCTTCCAATATAGCATTTTAGTTTGTTTGTTTTGTTATTGCTTTGAACTATAGCCATGTTGAAATCTCTACAATGAATATTGTTAATTATAAGGGTATATTACATAATGTTAGCATTTTAGTTTGTTTGTTTTTCTAATGCTTTGAAGCATATCCATGTTGAAATCTCTACAATGAATATTGTTAGATTTGAGGGTGCATTACAAATTTGGTTCCACATTTTGTAATACACCCTCAAATTTAACAATATTCATTGTAGAGATTTCAACATGGATATGCTTCAAAGCAATAACAAAATAAACAAACCAAAATGCTATAAGGAAGGGCAAACAATTTTCATTTCACTGCCTTATTTTGTTGAATTCAACTTTTGCTACAAATTACTATTTATTTTTGTCTTCTCAAAACTAAATCTAATTGTGAAATTGACCATTGTTATTTTTAAAAGCACTAAAAAGATTACTAATCTTTTCACATGGAATAGAATTGAGTCTGTAATATATTGACCCACTTTAACTAAATAATAAAATGTTTATTGGCAAATGAGCATAGCTTTAGGAATTTGCAATCAATAATATGACATCATTCATAACTATATGTTAATATAAAATGGAAGAAACTTTCAATGGGTTGTCTAAGTTTGTACTTTTTACAACTACATTGATAAATCATAGTCACTGATTCTTTTAACATATAGCATAGTGATTAGATAAGAGGCCTTCACCACAATTTCTTTGTGTAAATACCTAATAGAAATTACTAGAAATGCACATTGGAAATGGGAGTTGGAGCTATCTCATCTAGTAGAAAAGGTATAAATTCTTCTAGTAAATCTTGGTGATCATAAAATAGTATTTCCACCTATCTGATTTGGTAATAAAAGTGCAAATTCTTCTAATAAATCTCTCATCTACTAGAAAAAGTATAAATTCTTCTAGTAAATCTTGATGATCATAAAATAGTGTTTCAGCATATCTAGTTTGGTGGAAAAAGCTTAAATTGTTCTAATAAATCTTGATGATCATAAAATAGTGTTTCCACTTCCACCTGCATACAGAAAAATAGAATTAAATTCCTTATAGAATAACATAACCTAAAGGAATTAGAATAAATTAACATTTATGTTCTCATATTTGCAAAACACTAGAAAATACCTCTTTATATACATCATCTATTGATTTGTTCCCAGATTTACACATATTTAGTATATTTAAAAAGTTCAAAAATACTTGTTCATCTCTTTGAAACCTTGTTTGAAAACAATAAACCAAAACAAGAATGTCAAAACAAGAATATTATAACAAATACTCCTATACAAGTTCAACATTTGAAAAACACATCTAGTTACAATAAATTGGGTTGTATATATAAAATAGCATTCAAATATCAAAGAACTAATACATACTGATCTACATTATCTCCATTTTATTAACATAATTGCTCATCTACATTACCTTGATCTTATTAACATAACTGGTTACTCAGCGAAAGTCAACTTGCCCTGAAGGAAATATAATTTCATAACCTTTAGGCAGAAAGATATTAAAACCCAAAATAAGGGAATTATGGCCTTTAAATAATTTTTTTACTGGAGTTACAACATCAACCGTATCAAGTCTGCAGGGTTGCCACAAAAATTGTCATCAATATTAAGATTTGTAGCTAATGGAGACCAAAGAAAATAATAGGTATTGATGGATAATGCCAATATTTAGATAAAAGAAGTACATACCTTCAGGCTTTGAAAGCTTTCATGACCTCAATGAAGTCATCATATTTCTCTTTATTATCGTTGAAAGTGTCTTTTACTTCCTTGAGATATGCAATAGTACGAGGCACTCCGGAGCTGTATTAGATTATTCAGAAGCGACAAAAATGAATCAACAAAAATGTCAGAACATAAACAGGTTACCCATCATCCCTTTTGTATAAAGATGTAAACAAATACACTTAGAAAGACTAATTAAGAATAAAAGTAACTGGATAGAAAGACAAACCGCATCATATTTCAGATATCTGAAGAGAGAAACAAACCACACCTATATTGACAAAATACTGGAAATATGTCTATTTGAAACCACTAACTCCAAAAGCTTTAAGAAGTCCATATGAACAAGAATATATCATATGGAATATCATATGGAATGGTTGTTAGGAAAGAAAGAAAAATAATTTTTTTATGAACAATAATATACCACATGGAATGGTTATTAGGAAAGAAAGAAATTCAACCTACCACTCTCCTTTTAGTTCCACTTGCACTAAATTTTAATCAATGAGGTGAAAACTATCATGGAAATACATTTTCAATAAAGAGACATGTAAAACAATATTCACTTTCATATGGTTTGGTAGCACAAGGAGGTAGGCCACCAAGGCAACTCCATTTAATATTTCTAATTTTGGACAAAATCTTGGCACCAAGTTAGCACAAGTTCCTAATCTAAATGCACTCTTTTTTTGTTTTACTTGCATGTATACATGTTCTCCCACTTTTTATTCTTTATACATTATCTTCTTATTTCCATATCCTTTCTAGCTATCCTAGGGATGTTTAACAATTGATCTTGTCTGAAACTTTGGTGGCACTTGGAATGTTGGCATTTCATGTCACCCATACTAGCATTGAGATGAGATGAAACAAATATCAGCACTTAAGCCATAATATGAGGACTATGACTTAAAATGCACAACTAGGACCCCATGGGATTGCTAAGGGTACTTTGAAGAGCCAGAAAGTTTGTTAATTGTGTGCAAATTGAATGTGCTAGGAAGTAAGGGAAAAGACACATCAGCCAAACATCTCATCCTTTCACCATCTCTTAATTGCCAATGATAATATCGTAGACCCCAACTGACATATAATCCCTCTAAGAGGAGCTTGAAATAATTTCTTTATGAGTTTAAAGCAGTGTCAAGATAAAAGTGTTGGGCTTGGGAGCTCTGACCTTAGTGCCAAGCCTTTTTCATTTCTCGTAGAAATGATATCAATGGTGGAGATGCATTAAGAGAGTAACTTGGGCCATGAATGGGTTAAAATTTAGGGGCTTGGCACCTAAAGGCCTAGCTAGTGCTGACAACATCTCGTCACATTACCTTAAAACATCTAAGGCTAGCTAAAGGGCGAAATCCACATAATTGATAGTGGTGGTAATGGAAAGCCTTTAGGATTTAGATAAATGACTTGACATATGGGAATTAAGAATGGAAGTAAATACAACTCCTCAGAGAACTCATTCAATGTAGTGAAGGACCAGGACTCACACGAGCAATTTAATGTAGCCCATTGTGAAATACTGTTGGTCACCCCTAAGATTCATTGAGGGCTATCATGAGTTAAATGAAAATGAGTGTTTGTGGTATTATTCTCCTATTCTCCTATGCCCATTGAAGAGAAAAAAGGAAGAACCATGTTTTGAGTACATGTAGTTATTGATGGAGGAGCTATTTGACTCAATAGCTTGAATCTGACTTAATTCTCTACATATAAAATAATCCACAACCCTTTCTTTGCATTAACTCTTCTCCCATGTCTGAGTATACTATGGCAATCCATGAATTGTTGGTGCTATAGAGGAACAACAATGTGCTCAGTAATTAAACAAAGTGAAAGTAGAATTTGTGTGATTTTAATTGTTCAGCATTGTGAGTGTGTAAGAGAGATAGGGTGAAGAATATGGTGGTGAGTAGAGGTACTTGAGAAACAAGGATAAGGCTTCAACGAGTTGAATGAAAGGACTTGGTACTTCATTATACAATATTTATGTTTTTGTCTAATGTATTATCCTCTATTTTAAATTTGAAAATTGTATGAAAGGAATAACAATGGCTAGAGAAGGTAGTTTCCTGCATTCATAAGAGGTTGGTGCCTCTTGGAGAGTTGTATCTTTCTATTTGAAGGGTATTGGGGCCTTGTGTGAATGGGTGCTCACACAACATTCATGAAATTAAGTGGGTGCTTAAATTACATCATAATAAAAAACATATTAGTGGCTTTCTCACACTCATTTTTACATAAAAATACCTTTGTCATTTTGTGTGTATGTTGTTCAGTTCAGGTATCTGAATGTCTTATATTTCAATTCATGTTTATTGCAGTATGAATGCTCTCTCAAATAACTAACAATAGTGAAAATAATTTAAGGTTTGCAATTAATGTTTTATGAATGCAACTATTAATGATTCACCCCTCCTGTGAGTAATTCCTTATTACAGTAATTGTTATTAGAGAAAAGTTCCTTCACGAACATTCTAACCACTCAAAGGTAGATTCATGAAGAATATGTCTAGGCAAGAGAGTCAAGGTACCTACCCAAGCAAGATACCACTCTTTCATGGTACAAACTATGCCTTATTGAAAGTTGAGTTGGAAGCTTACCTTATGTCCCTAAGAGTAGATGTTTACAGTTCTATTCTAGTATATTATGATGTCCCTAATGTCCCTCGCACTAATTTTGATGGTAAAAACATATAAGGAAATATTGATAAAACTAAGACATTCATTCTCTTTCTGCTAGTGAGTCTTAAGTCATAAAAATTATGTACTCGAAGTCTGCTAATGAAGTATGGGTCAATCGCAATGAAAGTCATGAAGGAGATGATAGAGTCAGAAAGGAAAAACATCAAACCTTAAAAATGAGTTTTGAAATATTAAAAATACATACAGAAGAAAGCGTGGAAGAATAATTTCTCATAATTGATGAAGTAACCAATATGATTAGAGGAGTGTGTGAAGTTTTGAAAAAATATATCATTGTTCAAAAGGTCTTGAGATCTCTACTCATGAGATTTAATTCGAAAGTGTATGAAATTAAAAACATGTCTCATTTATAGAATATCACATGGATGAGTTGTTTGGTACTCTCATGACCTATTAAACCATCATCTTCTAAATATTCCTCTGTGTATGCATCATCATACACATAGGTAAATGGATCCATGTGCATAAGAGTCACTAAAGCTGTAATATTTGATGTTGGTGGCCTTGAAAACATGTTGGCCAACTTGTTTGTGTTACCCTTCTTATACTTAATCACCAAATTAAATTGCTACAAAAACCCCTTCCACTTGTAGTGCCTTGTGTGTTGTAGCTTATTATGGGCCTAAAGTTACTGTAACGACTTGTGACATGTGTGGATTATTATCTCCTTTCCTATTAGATAGTTCTTCCACTTCTTCACACCTTGCACCATGGCATAGAGCTCCTTCTCATCGGTAGGGTAGTTAAGAACTCCTCAATGAAATAATTCAGAATGGTAGAAAATAGGCCTTCCTACTTGCATCAAGAAAACTCCCATAACATAACTAGTCAAATATGTATCGAGTTCAAAGGGCCATTGCAAGTTTGGTAATTCCAGAAATAGTGCTTCACATATCTTCTTCTTTAACTCATCAAAACCCTTCTAGTACCCTTTTCCCTCCTAGAAACTCTTGCCACTTATTTTTCTGGCATGGAGTGGTGTTGATAGTGCTGAAAACCAGGCTATGAATCTCCCCAAGTGTTGTGGCACTCCAATGAAACTCAGAACCTTAGTAACATTTGTAGTCACCAACCATTTCATGATGACCTCTATATTTGAAGGATCTGTCTTCAATTATCATCGAGCAATCCCAAATCCCAAATACATCAAGGAATCTTGCGCAAACTCACACTTCTTGAGATTTTGTAGGAGCTCATGCTTCTTCAATGTTTCCAGCACCTGCATCAACTGTTAATTATTCTCCCCCTATGTAGGACTATATATCATTATATCATCCAAATAGAAAATAACAAATGAATCTATAAAATGGCATAATACATCATTCATTAATGTCATAAATTTAGTTATAACATTATAGAGGATGAATCGCA
This sequence comes from Pinus taeda, assembly GCA_000404065.3. NCBI lineage: Eukaryota > Viridiplantae > Streptophyta > Pinopsida > Pinales > Pinaceae > Pinus > Pinus taeda. Next base: position 11,573 of record APFE030324927.1, on the reverse strand, counting down.
TAACTAACAACTCATACAAACCTTGCCTCTTTTTGAAGCTGGTCTTCCATGTATCTTCTTCTTTGACAAGAATCTGGTGATATCGAGACTTTGAGTCTAGCTTACTGAAATAATTTGTTTGTTGCAATTGATCTAGCAGATTGTCTATCTAGGGCATGGGGTATCTCTTATTGAGCATGATTTTATTCAATGCCTTATAATCTATACACATGTGTGAGGTCCCATTCTTCTTTGGCACAATGATGATGGGTGACCCACACTCCGTGTTCCAACAGTTGTTACAACTATTTCTTCACCTCACTTATTTCTATAGCATACTTCATGTACAAGCCAATATTTGGCAATGAGGAGTGTGAAAATAGCTAGATCTCATGCTCCACTTCTCTCTTAGGATGTATCCCTTTAGGCTCTACGAACACATCCTTGTATTCCTATAATAGCTCCCCCAATTATTGTTTTCTTTTTCTTAGTACACCCCTCTAAGGATGCATTACCTCTAATTGACTCATCTATAGACTAATTTTCTCTTAAAGGCAATAAAACATACTTCTTGCTCGATCTAATCAATTTATTGGCTCGGTAGCCACTTACAAGTGAAACTTTTTTCTTTTATTTATGCACTTTGATGATGAGCTGAACGATATTTCATCCTTGATGAGATGGTACTAGTTAACTCTAGTCATGAATATAGCATCACACATGTATATGTGTGGACTGTAAAACACAACTCCGCATACATCAAGGGGAACCACATATAGATCTACCTCATCAATAAAATAAACACTGATAACAAATGTAAGTTTACACTAATTTTTTACATTAAACTTTGCATCCTTATGTACGCATCCCAATGGATATGGGTTCGGATGATCACTCCATCCCTAACATCTTGTCTAGATCTGCTGCAATGATATTTTCCTACAATCCTCAGTCAAAGAGAGTATCAATCTTCATATTGTTTACCTGTATATTTACATGGAAGAGTTTGGTCATTTCTTTCTCTTCGTGTTGTTGAAGGATACCCAGATTCACCTCCTTCTGAACAAATGTATAGGTGATCTTCTCATCCATGTCTAAGCTTCTTTAAACTTGGTTGTGTGAATTAATGGTCATGATATTCTTCTTCTTATTATGTTTCTTTGTGTTCTTTGAATTTATCTCTCAATGCAACTTCCAAAACCTCTGCTCTGTATCGCCATCAATGTTCTAGTGGTTACTAGGATTTTTGCACTCAGGTGCTATGGCTACCATATTTTTATGCTTTCTGAGTTTTTGTTTCTTCTTCCCATCCTTATAAGCGTCTTGTTTCTCGTTTTTCTTTGATCCACTAGATTGCGCTCTTTCAGACCTATGCTCTCAAGGTGTTGTGCCTACACTTAAGTATCATCTAACATTTTGGGCTTGAACAACATCACTTTCTCATGGACATTGTGGTGCATACTCGTCAAATACTTGAGGAGTACAACTTGGTCCTTTAGAGAGATACACAACATTATAGTCATGTTTCTGAATTCTGAGTACTCCTAAATGCTTTGGCATAGATTTTGCCTCAAATGTGATTGGTGCCAAAGGACGGGAAAGTGTACTCGAAGAGATGAAATGCCGTTGCAACCTAAAATGATTTTTGAGCCATTTGACAAGTGGGTTACGGACTTTGTTGGAACTTATTGACCCTCAACCCAAGAAAAACAAGTATATCATTATGTGCATTAACTATCTAGGTAAGTGCACTGAAACTAAGGAAATTAAGGCAACAACAGAGGAGAGGGTGGTTGAGTTCTTAAGGGAGAATGTATTTCACAAATTTGGGTACCGTAGAGAACTGGTTAATGATCAAGGCTTTTTAACTCCAACATGATTGAATACCTATTAAGCGAGCATAAGGTCAAGCATAGAACCTACACTCCCTATATCCCAAAAGCTAATGAGAAAACTAAGGTCACCAACAAAGTGCTTGAGGGCATCGTGACGAAAGTGGTTAGCAACAACATGAAATATTGGGTATATAAAGTAGTTAAAGCCACCTCGGCCTGTAATACTACCCAGAAGACCACCACTCGATTCACACCATAGGATTTGGTCTATAGGAAAAAGGATCTATTGTCCATTGTATTTGAGTATAGCACATTGAGGATGGCAGCCCAACTAGATCTAGATCTCACCAATGCAAGAAAGAGATATTACTCGAGTTGAATGGCTTAGATGAGCTCAAAACGCAAGCCCTGCTATACATAGAGGTAACTCAAATTTAGAGAAATATCTAGCATGATAGGAACATCAAAGATAAGTAATTTGAAGAAGGTGATTAGGCCTTATTATATGATTCTAGATATAAATACTTTAAGGGAAATTTAAGGAAAATATGGTTAGTGCCTTATGGCATAGAGAGATGTCATGATAACGGTTCAGTGCAAATTAGAACCATAGATGTAGAGACCATCCCTTTACTTGTTAACGGGCACATAACGAATATTTACAAGAGACCATTGTCAAGGCAAGAGTTCATTGATGGTATCAATAAAATAGTGATGGTGGTGGAACAAGTTTTAGCTCCTCCCTGAGCAAGTGAGTGAGAAAAGAAAAATGAAAAATAAGGATTGAGGTGAAAGCGTCCGTTAAGGACCTAAGTCCCATTATGAGGTTGAATACCTCTCCTCGCAGCCCAATTGTGTCCAAAACAAAAGGGAAGTGAGAAATAAAAATATATCTAGGTGAAAACCTCTCTTGAGGCACCGAGGGCAAGCAACTAGAATGAAAACCTGTTGGAGGCACACTATATTATCTCATGAGAATAATTATCTCATTAGAATTATATGAATAGGTTGTTTTTTTAATTATAATTATGAAATTAACTATTAAATAATGGATATGATTAACTTGAATTTATTTATTTATATCTCATATCTTATCATTTATTAAAATTTATAATTTCTGTTATGAATAAATGTAATAATTATTGATAATAATAAATATATTATGTTATTAATAATGGTATGGAGAGAGGTATTCATTTGAGCACAATAGATATGTAATGTTTGATATTTTTGCCTCTAAATTACATTAAAAAATAAACAAATAAATAAGTTAAATAACAAGAGTAACGTGATGTAATGTAAAGTATTAAATTAGGTCAAAATAAAATAAAAATAATAATAATAAATATAACAATGTCTAAAGGTACTAAATACCTATGATATTTATATGGAATATAGTTTATTTAAAGGGGCAAATTAAATCAACCTAGATCAATCTTAATGATGGAACTATCACCCACTCAAAGGGATGGAATTTCTTGTAATCTAAACAGAAAGTTTGTTTAAATTATACTTTTAAATAGATTATATTCCATGGGAATACCATGACATCTCAATACCATGGGTCATTGTTGATTATTATTTTATTTTTATAAGGTCATTTTTACTTTACTTTTATGTAATTTGGCTTAGTCAAAATAAACATTACATTGAAACATCTCTACTATACTCACTTGGAGAGTACCTTTTAGGGACATTAATATATTTATCTTAGTTTTAAGAGTAAGTATTTTACCCTCCATCCCTCAGGTGACCTCCTCATAGTAGAAGTGCTTCCATTGCAGTTTAATGTAGGTAATGACTCTAGCATAATTTCTCTATGATCTAATACTTGTAGTGGTTCAACCTACAACTCTCCTCTTCATTCCACTTGTAGAATGTTTTAATCAATGAGGTGAAAACTATCATGAACAGACATTTTCAATAAAGAGACATGTAAAAAAATATTCACTTTTATATGGCTTGGTAGCACAAGGAGGTAGGCCACCAAGGCAACTCCATTTAATATCTCTAATTGTGGACAAAACCTTGGCACCAACTTAGCACAAGTTCCTAATCTAAATGCACTCTTTTTTGGTTTTACTTGAATCTATAAATGTTGTCCCACTTTTTATTCTTTATACATTATCTTCTTATTTGCATATCCTCTCTAGCTATCCTAGCCATGTTGGACAATTGATATTGTCTGAAACTTTGGTGGCACTTGGAAAGTTTGCATTAGATTGTCAACCATACTATCATTGAGATTAGATGCACCAAAATATCAGCACAAAGAGGACCCCATGGGATTGCTAAGGCTACTCCCAAGAGTGAGAAACTTTGTTAATCGTGAGCAAAGTGAATGTAATAGGAAGTAAGTGAAAAGACAAGCATCTCATTCTCTCAGTCTCTTAATTGCTAGTGATAACATCATAGACCCCAAAGTGACATATAATCTCTCTAAGAGGAGGTTGAAATAATTTCTTTATGTGTTTAAAGAAGTGTCAAGATAAAAGTGTTGGGCTTGGGAGCTCTGAGCTTAGTGTCAAACCTTTTTCATTTCTCGTAAAAATGATACCAATGGTGGACATGCATTAAGAGAGTAACTTGGCCGATGAAGGCGTTAAAATTTAGGGGCTTGGCACCAAAAGGCCTCGCGAGTGCTCACAACATATGGTCCCATGCCCGTAAAAAAACTAAGGCTCCTAGTAAAAGGAGCTAAAGGGCGAAGTCCACAGAATTGATAGTAGTGCTCAGGGAAAGCCTTTAGGATTTAGATAAATGACTTGACATATGGGAACTAAGAATGGAAGTAAATACAATTGCTCAGAGCACTCATTCAAGGTAGTGAAGGACCACTATGAACATGAGCAATTTAATGTATCCCGTTGTGAAACACTCTTGGTCATCCCTAAGCTTCATCGAAGACTATCATGAATTAAATGAAAATGAGTGTTTGCCATATTATTCTCCTCTCCTCCTATGCGCCTTGAAGAGAAAAAAAGAAGAGCCATGTTGTGAGTACATGTAGTTATTAATGGAGGAGCTATTTGATTCAATAGTTTGAATCTCACTTAATTCTCAACATATAAAACAATCCACAACCCTTTCTTTGCATTAACTCTTCTTCCATGTCTGAGTATAGTATGGCAAGCCATGCATTGCTAGTGCTACAGAGGAACAACAATGTGGTAAATAATTAAACAAAGGAAGTGAAAGTAGAATTTGTGTGATTTTAATTGTTCAACATTGTGAGTGTGTAAGAGAGATAGGATGAAGAATATAGTGGTGAGTAGAGGTAGTTTAGCAACAAGGATTAGCCTTCAAAAGAGAGTTGTAGAGCTGAATGGAAGGACTTGGTACTGCATTATACAATATATATGTTTTTGTCTAAATGTATTATCCTCTATTTTCAAATCGAAAATTGTATGAAAGGAAGAACAATGGCTAGAGAAGGTAGTTTCCTATATTCATAAGAGGATGGTGCCTCTTGGAAAGTTGTATATTTCTATTTGAAGGGTATTGGGGCCTCCTGTGAAAAAATTCATGTAATTAAGCGGGTGCTGAAATTACATCATAATAAAAAAGCATATTAGTGGCTTTCTCACACACATTTTCACATAAAAATACCCGTGTCATTTTGTGTGTATGTTTTTCAGTTACCATATTTGAATATCTTATATTTCTATTCATGTTTATTGTAGTATGAATTCTCTCTCAAATAACTAACAATAGTGAAAATAATTGAAGGTTTACACTTATGTTTTATGAATTCCACTATTAACGATTCAGCAAGAGTGTGAGTAATTCCTTATTATAATAATTGTTATTAGAGAAAGGTTCCTTCATGAACATTCTAACCACTCAAAGGTAGATTCATGAAGAATATGTCTTGTCAAGAGAGTCAAGGTACCTACCCAAGCAAGATACCCCTCTTTCATGGTACAAACTATGCCTTATGGAAAGTTGAGTTGGAAGCTTATCTTATGTCCTCGAGAGTAGATTTTTACAGTTCTATTTTAGTAGATTATGATGTCCCTAATTTCCCTAGCACTAATGTTGATAGAAAAATCCTCTATGAAAATAATGCTAAAACCAAGACTTTCATTCTCTTTGTGCTTAGTGAGTCTGAAATCATACAAATTATGTACTAAAAGTCTGCTAATGATGTATGGGTCAATCTCAGTCAAAGTCATGAAGGAGATGATAGAGTTAAAAAGAGAAAACTTCAAGCCTTAAAAATGAGTTTTGAAATCTTAAAAATACATAGAGAATAATGTGTGGAAGAATAATTTATCAGAATTAATGAAGTAACCAATATGATTAGAGGAGTCTCTGAAGTTTTTAAAAAATATTTCATTGTTCAAAAGGCCTTAAGATCTCTACCCATGAGATTTAATGTGAAAATGTATGACAATAAAAACATGTCTCATTTATAGAATATCACATGGATGAGTTTTTTGGTACTCTCATGACCTATTAAACCATCATCTATATATGCATCATCGGTGAATGGATCTATGTGAATAAGAGTCCCTAAAGCTATAATCTTTGATGTTGCTGGCCTTGTAGTCACCAACCATTTCATGATGACCTCTATATTTGAAGGATCTATCTTTAATTCTCTTCAACCAATCACAAATCCCAAATACATCAAGGACTCTTGTGCAAACTCACACTTAAGATTTTCTAGGAGCTCGTGCTTCTTCAATATTTCTAGCACCTGCATCAAATGTTAATTATTCTTATCATCCAAATAAACAATAACAAATGAATCTATAAAATGGCCTAATACATAATTCATTAATGTCATTAATTTATTTGTTGCATTATAGAGGATGAATGACATAACCAACAACTCATACAAACCTTGCCTGTTTTTGAAGTTGGTCTTCCATGTATCTTCTTCTTTCACTAGAATCTGGTGATATGGAGACTTTGAGTCTATATTAGTGAAATAATTTGTTTGCTACAACTGATATAGCAAATCGTCTATCTAGGGCATGGGGTATCTCTTATTGAGCATGATTTTATTCAATGTTTTTTAATCTATACACATGTGTGAGGTCCCATTCTTCTTTGGCACAATGATGAAGGGTGACCCACATGGTGATGTACTCAGTAGAATAACACCCTGTTCCAATTGTTGTTGCAACTATTTCTTCACCTCACTTGTTTCTATAGCATACTTCATATACAACCAAATATTTGGAAATGGGGAGTCTGAAAATAGCTAGATCTCATGCTCCACATCTCTCTTAGGATGTATCCCTTTAGGCTCTAGGAACCGATCCTTGTATTCCTATAACAACTCCCCCAATTGTTGTCTTCTTTTTCTTAGTACACCCCTCTAATTATGCCTTACCTCTTATTGACTCATCTATAGGCTAATTTTCTCTTAAAAGCAATAAAACATACTACTTTCTCGAACTAATCAATTTATTGGCTTTTTTGCCAATTATGAGTGAAACTTGTAACTTTTATTTACGCACGTTGATGATGAACGATATTTCATCCTTGATGAGCTGGTACTAGTTAGCTCTCGTGATGAATATAGCCTCACACATGTACATGTGTGGACTGCAAAACACAACTCCACATACATTAAGGGGAATGACATACATATCTACCTCATCAATAAAATAAACACTCATAACAAATGTAAGTTTACACTAATTTTTTACCTTAAGCTTTGCATCCTTATGTACCCATCCCAATGGATATGGGTTCAGATGATCACTCGATCCCTAACATCTTGTCTAGATCTATTGCAATGAGATTTTCCTGCAATCCTGAGCCAAGGAGAGCATCAATCTTCATCTTGTTGACCTGTAGCTTTACATGGAAGTGTTTGGTCATTTCTTTCTCTTCGTGTTGTTGAAGGACACCGAGATTCACATCCTTTTGAATTAATATATAGGCGATATTCTCATCCATGTCTAAGCTTTTTTCAACTTGGTTGTGTGAATTAATGGTCATGATATTCTTCTTCTTATTATCTTTCTTCCAGTTCTTTCAGTTTAGCTCTCAATGCAAATTCCAAAACCTTTGCTCTGTATCGCCATCAACGTTGTAGTGGTTACTAGGATATTTGCACCCATGTGTTGTGGCTACCAAATTTTTATCCTTTCCCCCTTTTTTGTTTCTTCTTCCGATCCTTAGAAGTGTCTCATTTCTCTTTTTTGTTTGATACAGTAGATTGCGCTCTTTTCAGTCCTATGTTATTGAGGTGTTGTGCCTATACATAATATCATCCACCATTTTGGGCTTGAACAACATCACTTTCTCATGGAGATTGTGGTGCATACCACTCAAATATTTGATGAGTACAACTCGGTCGTTTGGAGAGATACACAACATTATAGTCATCTTTCTAAATTTTGGGTACTCCTGAATGCTTTGGCATAAATTTTGTGTGAAATGTGATTGGTGCCAAAGGATGGGAAAGCGTACTCCAAGAGATGAAATTCCTTTGCAAACTGAAATTATTTTTGAGCCATTTGACAAGTGGGGCACGAACTTTATTGGAACTATTGATGCTCCATCCAAGAAAAAAAAGTCTATCATTATGTGCATTAACTATCTGGGTAAGTGCACTGAAACTAAGGAAATTAAGGCAACAACAGAGGAGAGGGTGGTGGAGTCCTTAAGGGAGAATGTATTTCATAAATTTGGGTACCCTAGAGAACTCGTCATTGATCAAGGCATTTTACCTCCAACATGATTGAAGACATGTTAAGCCAGCATAAGATCAAGCATAGAACCTATACTCCCTATCACACAGAAGCTAACGAGCAAATGGAGGTCACCAACAGAGTGCTCGAGGGCATTGTGACTAAAGTGGTTAGAAAAAACATGAGATATTAGGTAGGTAAAGTAATTAAAGCCACCTAAGCCTATAATGCCACTTGGAAGACCACCATTGGATTCAGACCCTAGGAATTGGTATCTAGGAAAAAGGCCCTATTGTCCATTGAATTTGAGTATAGCACATTGAGGATGGTAGCCCAACTAAATCTAGATCTCAGCAACGCAAAAAAAGAGATATTACTCGAGTTGAATGGCTTAGATGAGCTCAAAACACAGGCCCTCCTATACATAGAGGTAACTCAAAATCAGAGGAATATCTAGCATGATATGAACATCAAAGATAAATAATTTCAAGAAGGTGATTAGGCCTTATTGTATGATTCCATATATAGATGTATGATTCATGATAATGGTTCAGTGCAAATGAGAACCATAGATGCGGAGGCCATTCCTTTACATGTTAATGGGCACATAACGAATATTTACAAGAGAACATGGTCAAGGCAAGAGTTCATTGATGGTATCAATAAAATAGTGATGGTGGTGGAGCAAGTTTTAGCTCTTGCCTTAGCAAGTCACTGAGAAAAGAAAAATGAAAAATAGGGACCCCGGTGAAAACCTCCATTAGTCACCTTAGTCCCACTATCAGGTTGAACACCTCTGGTAGTGGCCCAATGGTGTCCAAAATAAAAAGGAAAAAAAGAAATAAAAATATATCTAAGTGAAAACCTCTCTTGAGGTGCCGAGGGCAAGCAGCTAGAATGAAAACCTCTTGGAGGCACACTAACTGTTTTCAAAAAAAAATTGAAAAGGAAAAAGAGAAAACAAAAATCATGAAAAATTGTTTCCAGGTTAGTAGGAGCACAATCAGAGAGTAAAGGAGAATAAAAGAGGGACCTATTCCACTCATATTTGTATTTCCCCATTCATTATCCTTCATCATTCCACCATTCCTTTCATTTTTTTCACTCACTTGCCTTAATTTGCATGGGTATTATGTTTTCTACACGATTCCGTTTAAACCTAAAGGATTCCCTGTAAACCTATAGTATCCCCTAAAAACCTACCAAATGATCTTGTAGGAATTATAGTGGCTTCAGAATCCTAAAGTGAGAAACCCTAGGGCCAGGAAATGACCTTCCCATGTCAAAAAATAAAAAACCCTACATCACAAATTCATTACCATACCACTCTCCACCATAATCACCCCTGCATCCATCAGAAATAACAATCAGTTTTCAAAACATTCACTGTCTTGAAGAGAAAAGACAGAGAAAAGATGAAATAGAGAGCAGAGGAGGGCAGCACCTGAGTGTATTTCTCATTATTCACGCTTCTAGGCCTCCTCTCTATCCATGTCATCATCCTCAAGTCCCAGCAGTGGAAACGATTAAAAATTTTGAGGGAGAAGTAACTACAACACATCGTGTAGGAAATCATGTAGCTACCTATCCTAGAGAATAAAATTCATATGTTGAGGAAAGCTTCCAACATGAAGATCCAAGGGTAGAAGAAGCTCGAGAGTAGTAGCAGCACATTCATCTTGAACACCAAGTACGTGCACATAAAGGAAATCAACGAGTGAGAAATAAGATGCAACCGACACACAACAAGCACATCATGTCCTCAAAAAATTGCAGCAAGGTATTAGCACCGTATGCAAGTATCTCACTTCACTCTCTCATTTGCATAATTTAATTAAAATATGTAAAGATTGTGCACGAGTTGGTTTATAAGTGAAAGGTGGACAGTTAGCCTGGCCAACTTCTTTCAGTCAATGAGGACAAAAAGTTTAGTCCCCACACATGTGGCAACTTTCAAGTCAAAGAGAAAAGAATGACATCAGAAGTAGTTGAGCTACATATGCCGAAAGTGGGAGTTGATTATGAGGAGAGGGGAATGATGATGTGGTAATGGGGACCAATGGTCCAAAAATGAAAAAAAAAACATACCTTAGGTGCTAGCACACCACCTCACTGAACTCGACGATAAGAGGAAATAAACGTTTATCCTCATGCACTCATGCATTCATATTCTTGAGGATCACTCTTGAAAAGTCTCTCTCGTACCCAAGAAACCTACAGAAGAGAAAAAAACCATCTTGATCGTGCGTAGGATTTCCTATAAGATCACATAGGGAATCCTACATGACAGAATCAAGTAGTCTACACAATTGGGAGTGAGCAGTTTCATTGAAGGAAACATAGAGGTTGGCTACAACAAGCACCATAAGGATGTAGGCTCTACATTTCCTTCCATTTTTCCATGTGAAATGAATAGAAATATCTCCCAATTTGATTGAATTTGATAGTTGTGTAAGCAAATAGTTCCACAAGTATTGTAGTCCCATTTCCTCCTTCATTAAAATTTGTATCATACATCTCTTCTCATCAAAGTTCATGAGATAAAATCATAGGGGGATTTAATAAAAGGAAGCCCATCAACACTATGAGGATTCACCAACACCGTCCTCTGGTATAAATCTTCCCTAGGCATAATTGGATGGGGTATTTTGAGAAATTAAGAGGGTATGATGATGAAGCAGCCCAAGATTTTGCTCTCTCCATCATTACACTAACAAGAACCCATGTCACTGTTGTGGTGAGGGGCCCCTCCATAGAGTTCTCCCCTAAACTCATAACTAGAATTACCACACTTCCCCTAGGGGTGCATTGAAGAAAGGAAGACAAGGGTAATAGCCAAACTGCCAAAAGGAAATTCTTTTTATTGGGAGAGAAGCAAATTGAACACAAGAATGGAGTAAGGAGAATAATCCTACCATACCCGTGGAATGAGGTAAGCTACCACCTTATAAAATACATATCATGTGAAGGTAGGTATAGTGTGGTTTATGGTTATCACTTTAGGGTGCTTGAACAATTGAGGTTTGGAGTAGAAACACCTCCTCACCATATGCTTAGTGTACCATACTTCCTTTTGCAATCACTGATAGATACAAGCATAAAGGTG
>APFE030324926.1:0-32769 GCA_000404065.3 Pinus taeda | reverse complement strand
CTCAAGAAACTGGTAAAACTCAGAAGTCAGAAACAGACCAAACAATAACAATAAGCCAGCAAGCTACTGAGCCCTGATAGGCTTGACAAACGCCCAACTAGGAACAACAAGAATGTTGTTCCCCAATGGAGCTATAACATGCTGGAGGAATTTTATACGCTATTAGTGCACTGGAGGAATTGATTTTCTGATAGTGTATGCATTGGCATGGAGGATATTTCATATTTTTGGTTTTTTACTACATTTTTTACTGTTTTTTTTTTAATGCTTTTTTTGCAGGATTGGTTGGGACCATTCATCATCATTTCTAAAGTAATTATATAGCCTCCTCTTCCTCCTATCAACCTCCTCGTCGTCCAAACCAGGTATGCAATAAACAAATGATATGTTTTTTTACTAGAAATTTCAAGAAAAATTAAAAGGGAAGGAAGGCGTGAGAGACATCTAATGTATTTATCATAGAGGAATTAAATTGTAATTTTTCCTTTGAGAGGGGAATTAATCTTCCATAGGACCTTCCACTACCAAATTTTTGGTCCCTCATAAATACTACCAATCCGTCACATATATGTTAAAGCATTGAATTTTTTTTGCGATAGGATGAACAAAGTATTGTGAAGGGATTGGTGTATCTACTATGATTGTTCTCAAGGATAAAAAAAATTCAATCTCACTTTAAGTTAAATATATTGACATAAAAAGGTTATGAGTGCCTAGATGCATGGAAGCCACGTAGATAATGATGTGTTGATTGTTGGTAATGAATACACAAGGAAGCCATGCAAATAATGATGTATCCATTGGTAGTCACGAATACACACATAAATTATATATTAAAAATGAATCACCTTTGAGGTGTGTGAGATTACACAAAAATAACTATATATGTAGCCATTGAATCACCTTTGAGGTGTGTGATATTTCATAAAAATAACTATATATGTAACCATTGAATTCTTTCTATAATAAGATGAACAAAGTATTGCAGAGGGATTGGTGATCCCACTGACAGGTTTTATCTGAAGAAATCATCTCTAAGGATAGGTGAACATGCTAATGGGTTATGAAAATAGTGTGCATCAAGTATCCTTTCCAGTTTCTTTAGCATTAATAACTAGAATATGAACCTCAACCAGTGCCAGAGGAAGCATGTAGTGTTACTAAGCATGATGATGCCTTCATAAGGATGACATCGTAGATAGAATCAACCATCGATTCTTCTCCATATCGATAGTGTTATAGACATATTTGGGCACTGCAACCCCAAACTCATATGTCCATAAACCAAGGGCTTCTAAGCCCCTGAAAATGTTGTTTTATACCCTAAAGGAGCAAGGTCATCTAATTACATCATCTTCCTGAAGTTCTCCCTAAAAAAATACTCAAAACTGGTCAAAACAAGACCATACAGACTGCTCAGTGCTAAGGGTGTGATGCATCTCACCTGCCACATGCAAAAAGTGTGATGCATACTGAAAAGCCCTTTTGTAGGGTACAATGAGTGAGAGCAGACAAATGGCAGAGGCAATTGGCTGGGTGGAAACCCAGAGAATCTTGTAGAAACTGCCCATTTGACACTTGCCTCTCTGAATTCGCCCAGGGATGAGTAAGAGATCATGAAATCTCCAAGTGGAACCAAGAACTATTAGAGAGATGACTCTAATCAAAATCCCAAAAGCTGACTCACCCACCTGCAAACATCTATATATGGATCCCTCATCCTAGAGATCCAAAAGGCTGGAATCTTGTATTTTCTAAGGAAGTGTTGTTGGTTTCTCTGTGCAACATTGTATTGTTTTGTGATCTAAGCTTTTCATGAGGTGAAGAGGGCTTTCATGCTGGGAGGATGGCACTGGGTCGGATAAATGGATTGTAATCATTTCCTCTACTACTTCTATCAATAAAGCTATTTGAGTTTTCCTCCATATTCTTATATATCTCTTAATCTTGTATTGATATATACATTTGTATGGTTAATATATATCTGATCCTATATTGTTTATGGTTATAGATCTCTATGCTTTGATGGTATTATGCTGCTTTGACTCTACATGTGTTATTTGAGGTAGGACAAGTGAGGAAGGAGTGCCAAAGATCTGTCAAAGGGGAGAGGAAATAAGCAAGGAGCCAAGCGAAAGACTGAGGTTGGTACTCTCTGCTTCTCTCTCATCTATCTCTCATAAAGGAAAACGAAAGTAACTTTAGTTTGTTTGTTTCTAAGATAGCTACTCGTCTTAGTGGGACTAGCAGCTCTAAATGGACAGTAGTTTTCCTGATAACAAAATGGCAACTCCATCGGGGAATGAATAACTTGTTTGCTTGTTTCTATTTGTTAGCTTTATAAACTATAGAAGGAGCATGAAGTTAAGCCAGCTAGCTTTTGAACTGCATTTGCTATGCAAGTGTAATGTAGATCAACGTTGCTTCAGTCAATCTCTAGGTTTGTTTATGAACTGAAAAACTAACTTGCAAACATCCTAACTACCCTGGTGGTAGCTCAAATAACCTCATTAGATCAGCCCCTGTACTTTGTGTTTACTGCCTATCATTGGCTCAACCTAAACCCCTGAACTTAGCTGCAAACTGTGAGAAAAAATCAAGCTCAGTCTCATCCCTGGACCATTGCACTATCTCTCATTGGCAACCTGGATGCATCACACCTCCTGTGTGCTATAGGTGAGATGCATCCCTGTTTCCCTGTGTTACAGGTGCGATGACCAGATAAGACTGTTTCTGCCTCTAGATTTTGGTTTTTTCTTCATTGTCTTCAGCTTTATTCAGTAGCTTTTCTATCTATGATTAGTATATCACTGTTGAAACTCTCTTCCTTTGTATTATTCAGCCTCCATTGATGAAGAATTGTGAATGTTTTTATGTATTTTTTGTCATTTACAGTTCTCTTTTGCAAACAGTAGCTTAATCGAACTGTCGTCTTTTGATTTGAAAGTGTCACAAGTGTCGTTTTCAGTCAAAGAAAAGAGTGTCGTAAATTCTTCCTCTTTCTGATAGCCGGTTACATGTTTGCCATTGTATTTGATTTGAATTAATATTATTTCTAGTGTCAAAAGCAATTTTAAATTCGAAATCACAAAGTGTCGTCTTAGTCTTCCTTTTGTTTTTTGAAAAGAAAATTGTTAATAATGTCGCTTTGAAAGAAGAATAGTTTAGCTCTATACTTAGCATTCATTTTGTCATTCACACATTAATAAAGTGGAAAACAAATACATTCATGTGCATTTGCATTTAGACTACTTGTGGAAGTTGATTTAGGACAGTGCATCTTAGTGTGTACTCTCTGCTCTATGTTGAAAGAATTTTACTTCTCTTTCCTTAGTAGCTAGGATTTTCATTGCAAAAAGAAGAATAAATGATTGTTTGTCATCTTAGATTGCATATTTAGGAATTGTATATCTACATCACGCGGTGAACCTTAAAGGCAAACTTCTTAAAAAAGATCAACTGTAAAATAAATTTCAATGAACATAAAAACTTTGGAACCTAACGCACAACATTTAGAAGTTTAGGCTAGAGACATATTCTGGCATTGTAAAGCTTGGTAACTATCGCTTTCATCGTAGGTTGGATGATTCCTCCTCTTTGAGATGACAAGTACTAGTACAGACTTGTGCTCCCATGTACCGTCGAGTATATATTGGGAGACCACAATAGGCTATATCTTTTATCCTTATGAAGTCGTGTCTACCGCCCTATCGATCGCAATGCAATGAACACAACATTTGGGAAGATTGACTGTTATACCGTAAAAAGTATTCTGTAGTTTTGCAATTGATTTGGTAATACCTCTGTCTAGATTTCTAGAGTAGTCACTTTCATTCCTTTTCAGACTCCTTAAAATAAAAGGTACATCTGAGCACTTGGTACTTTAGGCTCATTAAAAATAGAAGGCAACTAGAGTCATCTTTAGCTTTTTCTCGACTCTTAAAAATTGAAAAAGCAAAGTTGTGTCAAAGCATCATAAAATTCATTTAATTCGGAATAACATTTTCCCCTTTTTATTTTTTGAGTTGATCAAGTAATCCACAATCATGGAAGAAAGTCAATCAAAACCCCGTCATTCATGAAGATTAACAAGTCAATCATCTTTGACTCCTGAAAAACCATTCCGGGCCAAGCGAACTCGTTTAACTAGGTCAAACTCTCCTTTCTTTTTTGAAACTTCTATTTCAACATCCTCAGAGACTCCCATTACTCCAACTATTTCTGGTATCCCTACCTTTATAGAAGAAGTTCCACAGTTACAAGAGGACATTAGGATTGATTGTAGTGTAACAGTAAACACTTCTATTCCTAAACCAGCTCCATCTAGGGCTGATTCGGAAGGTGTCACCCCTCCAACATCTATCGCTATAGAGTCTATACCTTCTGTAGCACCAAAAATATTTTACGGACCTGACGGTCTACCTCTTCCACCTAGACTGATTGCTATAGAAGAGATTACGGAGGATCTTCCATCCAGTACTCCATTGAATTTTGGAACTAGTGATGAGCCCTAGAAATGGGTAATTATATGGGCTCATTCAACCTCCCAATTTGACTTAATCCACCATTCTCATTAGTTTATTGCATGTTTTTTAGTATATTTATGCTAATAGAGTGAATTGGGTTATTCATTATGCCAAAAAGTCTAATGTGTGCTTTATGCAAATTTTTGGTCAATTTTGAGACAAAATCAAAGGTTTAATGAGCACTTGGTAGCCAAATTCAAGGAATAAAAAGGGAAAGGATTTGTAGGAAAGTGTCCCCTTTATTTATGAGCCCTTACCTTGAATTCTCCATCAAAACTCGGAGCACAAAGCCAAGGGGCAGCCAAGCAAGTCAAGTAGGACTGTTGTTATCTTCAATTCCAGGAAGCCGAGTTTCTTGATTTTAGGAGGACTGTTGGAGGTCTCCATTTGTATAAATAAGAAGGATTAGGGCCTCAGTTGAGTTAGTCGGATTTTACTTATATTTTAGTTATATTTTAATTAGTAGGTTAGTCATTTTGTTTGTCTATTTTTGCACTTTAGTGCAACTCTATATCAACACATTTTTGAGCTTTTTCTTGTAGACAGTTTTTGGGATGTAACTATTATTTTTTGATCAATAAAGATGAATCTAGCTTCGCACCAGCTCTAATCTTTCTTAGGAGGCTATAGCTCTTGGGGTTGGGCCCAACCCAAGTGCCAGTACCTCCTTTTTGTACTTTTATGTGTCTTTGCTACATTCATAGAATAATTTGTTATTTAGGTTAAAATCTTGCTTTTTTACTTAGGTTGTTTTTTGATGACTATGAAATTTTTTCATGCTTCAGGTTTATTTGATAGTTTGGTAACAGAAAATATCCACAAAAAGGCTATCAAGCAGTCCTTGATCTCATTTCTCCCTCCTTGGGACCATGAACAGAGACTAAGGCATACTTGCTGCCACAAAACATTGTTTTTGCCTTTCCATGCAATTGCTAGTGTAAGATCTTAGTTGGAAAAGTTGATACCAGTTGTAATTGCATTTTTAGATCAGTTCTTACTTATGTTTTCATAGTTATCTTGCATGATTTTATGTCTATAAACTTCTGTTCATCATGTTTCTGGTTTTTAGGTCAGATTAGGTCAAAATAGATAGATCTCTAGTTTTTCTAGTCTTTATTTGATTAGTTTTGGAAAATAGTGTGCAGAGCACCTGTAATACATCCCTACCCATCCTTCCTCCATCATACAACCTGCTCCAACCCATAATCCAAGATTCCTTCCCTTCATTTGCCACATTGTTCCCATTTGCCCTAATTTCTACATTCTTGTGCAGCATTGCTCCCTCCATCGTTAAATAAATTCAACCATCTTCATCACTCCTTAGCTTCATCTACCAGGTCCTATACCCCTTAACGTCATTATCCATCCTTCATTTCTACTTTCCCACCGTTTTTCCACCATCAACCCTCCAAAATCCTCTTTCGAATCTTCCTGTAGAACCCCTGCAGACTTCTTGTAGAAGTTCACGTGAGCGGTTTTTCGAGATCTGAACACTGTGGAACTCTCTGGAAGGGTGCTAGGGACCATTTAGGTCCTCTTCTCACCTTCCCAACCTCCTGAAAGCACCTACTCCATTTCCTTTCGCCAATCAACCTCTGCACAGTCAAAAATAGTTAAAGCACATGCATAATAACTCTGAAAGATTACTCAAAAATACAAAAAGATGCATTTTCCAGACTTTACTTTATAAGTAGCTTAGTCACATGCATTCTTCCTTTCCAAGAGTCAATGGGATCCATTTCCACTGCTTTCATCTCTTTTCTTGCACCAGTAGGGTTAGTTGATAAAACTAGGGTTTGCTACGGTTTGCATTTCCTTTCAGCTTTCAACTTCTTTCTAGAGGTAGACTAGCCTCTTTTGAGTTAGATTTCATCCATTACAGTTAAAAGCTTCTTCTAAGAGCTAATAAAAGTTGGATTAAGCTCCTAGTGGACTTGTGCCAGCTGATCAAGTGACAGCCTGCGACAAGAGCTAGTACTTGTGCATATAGTATCGTCGCTTCCAAGTTTGTTACGAACTACTGGGTTGATAAAAGTAAAGAAGGGAGCACTAGGAGTGGCATCATTATTGCTGTAATACTAGAGCCCACCATATTTTTGGTGCCATTGCTGGGGAAGCGTCAGAGTATTTTTTATTGCTACTTTCTTCTATCTTCTGTTGCAACCTTCTTCCAAGTAGTTTATTTCAGCAAGTGTAGAGTAGTTGTTTCATTGTCATTCTGCAATTTCATTTCTGCAAAAGTAGATTAGACATTTCCTGCTTTCCTAGACTAGCATTTCAATTCTGCAAGCATAGATTAGGATTTCAATTCAGTAATTTAATTTCTACAAGCGTAGATTAGCATTTCAATTCCACAATTTCAATTCTACAAGCGTAGATTAATATTTCAATTCTGCAAGCATAGCATAGCATTTCATTTCTGCAATTTCATTTCAGCAAGTGTAAATTAGCATTTCCTGCTTTAATTTCAATTCCACGATTTCATTTCAGCAAGCATAAATTAGCATTTCCTACTTTCATTTCAATTCTGCAATTTCATTTCAGCAAACATACATTAGCATTTCCTACTTTCATTTCAATTCTGCAATCTCATTTCAGCAACATGGATTAGTCCTTTCTTGCTTTCATTTCAATTTTGCATTTTCATTTCAGGAAGATAGATTTTTGTTAGTTTCAATTCAATCTATTTTAGTTTTTGCAGGTACAAGTAGAGAAAAAAACAAAAATCAACCAAGAATATTTCCTTTCATGCCTTGTAGGAGTAAAGATAATTCAGAAAAATGTTTGCACAACACCCCCACTGCTTCATACAATCAACCTTCTCTCTTCTTCAATGGTTGTGATTAAGAAGAACCCCTAGGTGGATAGCAAGACATATTTGAAGCACCTCTAGGGGAGAAGAAGAAGAAAGCATCCCTCTAGAGCAAATGGCTAAAAACAAATATGTTGGGAGCAATACCTTTTCTTCCAACTCATCCCTTTATGTTGGAAAAGGTGAATGTGAAAATATGCTGGAAGATTTCAAGAGCAAGATGAGGCAGTTTTTTGCCATGCAAATGGATACCTTGCGGATCCACAGGAAGCAAGAGGAAGCCGAGAGGGCTTTGGCCATTTTTTGTCCTAGGTGCACTAGAAAGCATCCTAGGAACGAATGTCCATTGCACTCTATAGAAGTGTGTTTTGTCTATGAAAAATACCATCCTATGACCCAGTGCCCTTCCTTGCCTAGAATTAAAGCTGCATATTAGAGGGCCAAAGGAGCCACTGAACCACTCTATTATATGAACGAAAGGAGGCCACATGGACCCGTACCTTACCAGTAGGGAATGCAAGGGACATCCCAGACCTATTACAACCCCTATCATGCCACTTCCATGCCATCTTGGGGTCCCCTTACTCATCCTTCCTGGTCCACACCTCCTACTTGGTCCTTCACATCTCCATATTATGCCCAACCAGCTACTCATCCATTTCACCCCTACGCTCAGCCACAACCTCAATGGAATGCACCTCATCAGGGGTGGAGGCCCTAGTACAACACTCCTCCCGTTCCTTTTCCTCCACCACCTGCTCAAGCACAACCATCGCTTCCTACTCCACCAAGGCAGCCCCAAATGCCTACTCAACCAAACCTGAACCCAAATAATAGGCAAGCTCAGCAAGTATATAGTGGGAAACCACCTACCCAACCACAACTCCATCCACATCCATCTCAAATATACACCCCCACTCAACTACACGTACCACCATTTCCAAACCCACACGTTGGAGTAGCTCAACCCAATTACAATGCTAAGGCACAACATGTCCAAACAACTCCTCTTGAGCTCAATGATATTCATCATAGCTCAGGAAGAGTATTGCAAAAAAGAGCTTATATTGACAGCATTGAAGGAGCACATCTAGCAAAAGAAGATTCAAAAGAGGAGATCAAAGGACCATGGGCTGCACTTGATAAAGAGAAGACAACAAAATCAGAGATTGAGAGAGATCCCTCATGGTTACCATCAAATCCTCCATGTATTCAAGAGAAAAATCAGAAAAAAGAGGAAGATGAGAAGGTCATGGTAGAAGGTGACATGAAGAATGATCCAGATCAACAAAAGGACCAAGGATATCAGAGTTATATTGAGATATGGTTCCAGACAGTCACTAATTTGCAGCAGTACTCTCTTGCTCAGCTATTCTTGATCCCTTCAAAGTCAAATCATTTGGTCTTTGAAATATGGATACCTGTCAAAGCATGCATTTCAAGCCTCCACATCATTTTGTCTATCATATCAATGTGCACATGGCTCAATTGGAAGTATTCTTATACTTGAAAATGATTTTGTTTTTCATGTAAGGTAGGGTAGGAAAAAAAAAAAAGAAAATAAAAATGAAAATAAGAGGAAAATAAAAATCTAAGGTGAAAACCTCCTTGGAGGCGCCTCAAATTGGCTCATTGATTGAAAACCTCCATGAGGCGATCAATGGGTTGGAAAGAAGAGAAAAGAAAAAGAGAATAAGATCCGTGGGTAAAAACCTCCCTTGGAGGTGCCTAGGGCAGGCAATTAGGGTGAAAACCTCCATGAGGTGCCCTAGTTGTTTTCAAAAAAAGAGAAAAAGAAAAATAAACCTACTTTATATTGAATAATTGCAGGTTGCAGGAAGGACATTGCAGGTTAGGAGGGTTGCACAAAACAAAGACAAAGGTTAGCACCAGGCTGCAAGCATCCCTCACAATCCATTCCTCCATGACCACTACCCTTTCCCAAGATTTGGTCTCATTCGGACTGAGATTTCACCTTCTACTGGAAGTTTTGTCTCTTCTACAGAAAGATCCTGTAGAGCCTACAAACAAGCCAAGATCGATCTCCGAGGAGGACCCGAAAGTTGGGAATATGTCCATGAGTCCTGTAAACATCCCTACTTCCATCCATCACCATATGTCACGTTTTTCCATCTCTGTACACCTCCATTGCACTCATTTTTTTTATGTTCCTCACACACAGAAATCTTGTTTTCTTCATACTTCTAGCAAAAAATCCTTAATTACAAATCAAGCAGTGGTTTTTCACTCGCCATACCTGTTAACCTCCATCTAGATTCCTCATCAGCCGAGACCGAAGTCTGCATTACACCCCAAGTTCTTTTTTCCTACTGTCCAAAAAACTACAGAATGCTCTGATAGAAAAATACATAGAGAAGAAATTTGTTTTTCCCTTAACTTGAAAACAGTGCATCCATTTAAAAAATTGTTACATGGGGAGTTGTATAGGGATGATGGCAACATGCCGTAGCAATTTTAGCCAATTCCAGTATGGCAACATGCCGTAGCAATTTTAGCCAATTCCAGTGCACAGTTTCTAAGAAATTAGCCTCCATCACCTTTAGCCATTTTGGCATTTCTCTATATCCGTACATCCATTTAAAAACATGTTTCATGGGGAGATACATATGAGTGATCGTAACCTTCGCAAGTAATTTCAGCCAATTCCTGTGCACGGTTTCTGAGAAATTTACCTCTATCACCTTTAGCTATTTTCAGTTTTTTTCGAAATGTATTCATCCATTGACCACAATTTTGCTATGGGAGGTGCATAACGATGATAGAAACATGCTCAAAAAATTTTACGTCAATCCGATCTATCGTTTGGGAGCTGTGGAGAAAACAAGTCGTTGTCCTCCAAAAATCTAGCATCAGAAACATGAGGGTGCAAATCTGAAGGTGGAAGTAGACTCCTGCAGCTTAGATCTAGCTAGAGGATACCTACACAAGATAAATAGCCACGTATCAACAAATAGACAAGTATGCATCCACAGAAACAAAGGCATGCAACAGAGGGAAGGCCATAACACCTCACAGCAAACGCATTCGACTTCCAAGTAAGTGACTAAACCCGTTCCTCTGTTGCATGAATGTAATTTAAGAATTGCATGGATAGTAAGATGGTTGTGATTAAACAATATCGGTGGCCAGCTAACTAGTCACCCTTGTCCAGTTCAGATAGTGCCTTGTCTAGTTCTACAGCGCTCAGCCGGAAATCATACAGCATACGTGCATAGTCAACTCACGTGAAATTTAAAAAACAGGAAGTGATAGATGTTTTGAACTCCAGTGCAACTAATGTCAACTGATTAATAGGCAGAGAACATACAATTCATAATAACACTGCAGTGGGGACTAATGGTCTGCATGGGGCCAACGTGCACTTGGCCAGCTCACCCTCCATCAACGGAAGTTTCCATAAACAACCAATCGAACTCATCTTTGAAATACTCTCACCACCATTGTTTCCATTTTATCATCATCCCCGCAGCTACAACAAGCTCTATACGACCTCCATAGCAGCAAACCAGTCGTTCTCTGCCATTTTTCAAAACCCTCCTACTTATTAGCATTCTACAAGAAGCTGTAACAGTTCTACCGAAGCAGGAACAACGTTTACAGGAAGGTTTCTACAGGAAAGGCAGAGAACAGCTCTGCAGAAAGAAAACCCAGGATTTTCGTCAAATTTCAAGCTCAAAATGAGGTGGGATCAGGAAAACTTCTCTGTGAATGATTTGTTTGAGTAAGGTGGTGAATTAAACATTACATTAGAATGAAGAAAGGAGTGAAAGTCTGCCTGCATATTTTCTCTGAGTTCTACACAATTCTCTATTTTTTCCCCTCTACATTTGAAGTCTGTCTTCTTCTTTCTCACATTCTTCTGAAAAGAGAGACGTAACCATAGGAACTAAGCCTGTTTGAAAAAATAAATTTGCAAGGCTGTCCACTCTCTGAAAGAAAAAACTGTGTTATTTTCTCTTTGTTCTGTCTAAAAGTTGATTTCTTTTCAAAAACTGAGAAGCAAATTCTGGTTGGAAAAGTTTGAAGAGAGGAAAAATTGTAAATTACTGTTGTGAAAAAAACACGAAAAATTCCAGGAGCAGTAACAGGTTCTACGGGAGCACCTACAGCCAGTTCTACAGGAGGGGCAGTGAGTTGTCTTTTTTAGAAGAAAACATGGGTTTTTGCAAATTTCTAGCTTCAGGAGGTAGGTTACATGCATACCCACCTTGATTATCAATACGTGGAAGGAACGATATCATTTTAAGGAAGGGTTAAACCTAAAAAAGAAGAGTAATTGCATTCACAATTTCTACCTGTTTAAAAAAAACAAACAAACAAACAAACAGTTTTATCTGTTGCATGTTTCTGCAAAAGAAGTGATGCAATTTTAGGGAAGAATTAAGCTTGAAGAAGGGAGAAATTGCTTTAAAAAAAAGAGTTGCCTATTTCATAGAAAAAACATAGTTTACCCTTGTCTTCCTATTTTTTTCAAAATTCTTATCTCCATCCCTACATTTGGTGTTCAGAAGGGGTATAAGCACAATGGCAGAAGGATTCATAGACTCTAGCATACTTTAAGGCATGGAGTCTAGATCAGCTGGCTCACTGTGGGTTAATTAAAATTTTAGTGGAAGAAGCTCTCTATACATTCACACTCCCTATAGCATGTGAAGTCTTCAAAAACATTACAGCAGAAGGTGACATAAAATCCCTCACCTATGATATCATTCCTTCTAACAGTGAAGAAGAAGAGTAGATAGGGGGGGAGAAGATGAAGCAACTAATGACTCAACAGGAATAGAAGAGGAGAAGGATGAAGAGACAGAAGGAGGAGAAAAAGAGGAATCAGAGGAAAAACAATGAAAAGGGTCCCCTAAGACTCTAAAAAGCGAGGCAGCAACTGGTCTCACTGCCCTGAGCACACTAATTAAGCCAAAAGAAAGAAAGGAAGGCAGGCCTCCATGTATTTTAAGGCTAAGAAAAGCACAAGAATTCAAACAAGTAGAATAGGAGCAGTGGAAGGACATGGACAAGAAGGCAGAATTTTATGGCACACATGAGCAGACCACTTGAGAAGCTTGAGATGATAGGGGGCCACCAGGGCCATCAAGAATGAAGAGATATATTAGTTGCTCAGAGGATGAGCAACACCTTTAGTAGGGGGGTGGTGATGAGCCCCTGAAATGGGTAATTATATGGACTCATTCAACCTCCTAATTCAACTTAATCCACCATTCTCATTATTTTATTGCATGTTTTTTATTATATTTATGCTAATAGAGTGAATTGGGTTAGTCATTATGCAAAAAATCTAATGTGTGCTTTATGCAGATTTTTGGTCAATTTTGAGACAAAATCAAAGTTTTAATGAGCACTTGGCAGCCAAATTCGTGGAAGAAAAAGGGAGAGGATTTGTTGGAAGGTTTCCCCTTCATTTATGAGACCTTACCTCAAATTCTCCATCAAAACTCAGAGCACAAAGCCAAAGGGCAACCAAGCAAGCCAAGTAGGACTGATGTTATCTTCAGTTCCAGGAAGCCAAGTTGCTTGATTTTAGGAGGACTATTGGAGGTCCCCATTTGTATAAATAAGAAGGCTTAGGGAATTAGTTGAGTTAGTCAGATTTTAGTTAGATTGTAATTATATTTTAGTTAGTAGCTTAGTCTATTTTTGCACTTTAGTGTAGCTCTGTATCAGCACATTTTCGAGCTTTTTCTTGTAGATAGTTTTTGGGATGTAACTATTATTTTCTGATCAATAAAGATGAATCCAGCTTTGCACCAGCTCTAATCTTTCTTAGGAGGCTGTAGCTCTTGGGGTTGGGCCCAACCCAAGTGCCAGTACCTCCTTTGTGTACTTTTATGTGTCTTTGCTGCATTCATAGAATAATTTTTGTTATTTAGATTAAAATCTTGCTTTGTTACTTAGGTTTTTTTCTATGATTGAGAAAGTTTTTCATGCTTTAGGTTGATTTTATAGTTTGCTAATAGAAAAGATCCACAAAAGGCTATCATGCAGTCCTTGATCTCATTTCTCCCTCCTTGGGACCATGAACTGAAACCAAGGCATACTTGCTGCCACAAAAACACTATATTTGCATTTCCATGCAATTGCTAGTGTTAGATTTTTAGTTGGAAAAGTTGATACCAGTTGTACTTGCATGTTTAGATTAGTTATTGTTAAGTTTTCATATTTATCTTGCATGATTTCCTGTCTATAAACTTTTGTTCATCATGTTTCTAGTTTTTAGGTCAGATTAGGTCAAAATAGATAGATCTCTGGTTTTTCTAGTCTTTGTTCGATCAGTTTTGGAAAATAGTGTGCAGAGAACCTGTAATACATCCCTACTTATTCTTCCTCCATCATACAACCTACTCCAACACCTAATCCAAGATCCCTTCCCTTCATTTGCCACATTGTTCCCATTTTCCCTAATTTCTACATTCTTGTGCAACATTGCTCCCTCCATCTTTGAACAAATCCAACCACCTTCATCACTCCTTAGCTTCATCTACCAGGTCCTAGACCCCTTAAAATTCTTATCCATCCTTCATTTCCACTTTCCCAACGTTTTTCCACCATCAACCCTCCAAAATCCTCTTTCGGATCTTCTTGTAGAACATCCTATAGAACCCCTGTAGACTTCCTTTAGAAGTTCAAGTGAGCAGTTTTTCGAGATATGAACACTGTGAAACTTTTTGGAAGGGTGTTAGGGGCCCCTTAGGCCCTCTTCTCACCTTCCCAACCTCCTACAAGTACCTACTCCATTTTCTTTCACCAGTCAACCTCTGCACAGTCAAAAATAGTTAAAGCACATGCATAATAACTCTGAAAGATTACTCAAAAATACAAAAAGATTTTTTTCCAGATTTTACTTCAGAAGTAGCTTAGTCACATGAATTTTACCTTTCCAAGAGTCAATGTCATCCATTTCCACCACTTTCATCTCTTTTCTTGCACCAATAGTGTTAGTCTGTAAAACTAGGGTTTGCTAGTGTTTGCATTTTATTTTAGCTTTCAGCTTCTCTCTGCAAGTAGACTAGCCTCTTTTGAGTTAGCTTTCATCAATTACAGTTAAAAGCTTCTTCTAAGAGCTCATAGAAGTTGGATTAAGCTCCTAGAAGACTTGTGCCAGCTGATCAAGTGACAGCCTGCGGCAAGAGCTAGTACTTGTGCATATAGCACTGTCGCTTCCAAGTTTGTTACGAACTACCGGGTTGATAAAAGTAAAGAAGAGAGCCATAGGAGTTGTAGCATTATTGCTGTAATACTGGAGCCCACCAACTGCGATCCACCTATATCCTTCTACCTCAGAATTTAGTCTCCCTTCATCGAAGTTCCTGTAAAATCGCTAGGAAATCTTTTGGATAGACTCAATATGTCTAAACAACCATCGACATCTAGGACTGTGTCATCCGATACAGCAGCAGCAAAACCTCCTACCGCCACTCCAACAATGTTCACTAGTGTACCATCTATCCTAACTAGTTCTCAACCACTAGATGGAGTCCACCCAAGGACTGTTTCGATAGTATGGTCTGTTCCTATTTGTTCATCTGGAACCTTATCTAGAATCTCTTATGTTGAGTCTCAGCAAATTGATCCTTTGCAATAGTATCAATTTGGGCAGTCCAGTCTCTAAAGGCCATTTTTCCCTTTGAACACTGGATTGCCGCCATATGGGGGGCAATATGCCTTTTCATTGTTTCCTCTGGGAGAAAAACCATATGGGAGTTCACAACAAAATTCGGGTCAGGCTGGAATCACATCTAGTGGTTGGATACCAATACTACCTCAATAACCAAGAGTTGTACATTCTATACAACCAAATCTACTTGTGTCAAATATCCCCACTACATCGGCTATTGTAACGGTGTCGCAAGTACAAGCGTTTCCTATTGTATGTCAACCTCATGTTTCTCAGGTCGTAATACAACAACCTCTTGTCTCCATGACACAACCGCAATCCCTAATTAGTGGCTCCTTAACTGGAGTGACTCAAGCTCAAGCGGGTAATATTACCCCTCATCTTGGTCAAACATCCAGTATTGAACAACAGCAAATGGCTTCACAACCAAGGCTGGTGCAATATCAACAACCGCAATTCCAACAAGCTTACCGAGGACTTGAGCAACAAAGCTTTGCGGGTAATGGGCAGCTGTATATTCAAAACGGTCACCATCAATCATATCATAATGGTTATGCCCATCAACCTTATGAAAGTTATCAACATCAAATACATTATGTTGGTATGCAAATACCCACTGCTTAGGCGATCCCATCTTATCGTGGGTATGCTTTGCCAAACCTGAATCAACAGTTGCCTTTCATTGCAACTTTAGAATTACTAGATCTGAATCAGCTAACAAATGATCCAATTGCTTATGCCCTTTGGTGGCCGACGATTCCTCATAAAATTCCGTCAGATATTCCTCAATTCAATGGAAATCCGGGTGAATATTCGGCGAATCATGTGATGACCTTTCATTTGTGGTGTTCGTTCAACAATCTCAATGATGATTCGATTAGGCTTCGCCTTTTTCAGCAAACGTTAACTGGTCCGAGAGCGAAATGGTACATTGAATTGCCTAAAGCTTCATTCGATAACTTCAACACCCTTGCCACCACCTTTTTAACCTACTTTCAGTTACCCATAAGGTACGAAATAAGAACGAAGCTTCTTACCAATTTTAAACAGACGACAGCCACTCACATATCTAATCATACTCATGAGTGGTGACATCATCATAGAATGGTAAAGGAATATGTTCCTGATAAGTTGTTAACTTAATGGTTTATTAAATCATTGTTATCTTATATTATAGAAGATGTGGCTAAAGGGGGAGTTGTCACTAAAGAGCAAGTCATTGCTCGTGCGCAATATCTAGACTTGATCTATACTCAGTCTGGCATGCTCTAGACAAAATTCCTGATGCTCCTAGGTTGGATTTTTCCATTCCTTCTCCTCCTAAATCAAATAGGGACTCTCATGCCAATGACAGCGTTATTGGTACCTAAAGTACGTAAACTACGAAGGCCTCAACTAGTAAAGCCCTTGCAGTTTCTAGTAAAAAGGCAAATGAAAAACTTCCTGCCTCGGAGGTTAATGCCGTGTCAAACAACAAAGGAAAAGAACCAAAAAAACCACGGGGCAAGAAGAAAAAGAAAGGTAAAAAAGAAGAAACAAGATGATTTGTCTCCTAAAGAATCTTCTAAAAACCCTTCTGGGAAAATGAAACCTAATCGACCATGTCTCATATGCGATGAGGACCATTGGACGAGAGATTGTCTACCTAAAGCTGAGATTAAGAAGTTCTTCAAGAGTTCAAAAACCTCAGCAATATTGACTGATCCATTTCCAAACCCAGAAACCAATATGGTTGCTAGCGAAAATGCTTCCCAATCCCAAGTGCTTATGTTGTCCATTTCAAAACAGCAAAACAATGCTTTGATATCGACAAGGAATAAATATTATGGGAATCCACGGCTATCAAACAACAAGGCTGCAGATCAACCTAGTAGTTCGACAACAACTTCAATTGAAGTTGTGCCACCCATCATTCTTGAGCTAACGATAAAGCCACCGAAGGGAGTAGTACACAAATTGACATTTAATCCTCATGCTTGAGCAACATAGAATTATAATATAGTAAAGGATCTGGCCCAATTGCCATCCGCTATGTCGACACTTGAAGTACTACAAATTGCCCCTCCCAAAAGCAGGCTCTATTATCAGCAATAGGTGGGATTGACCTAGCAGATTCCAATCTTGTCGCCTTTAATCATAAAGGATATGAACCTCAGTTACAGCTCAACTCACTTTCCTCATCCAAGTGAAAGCCCACAACAAAACTGTTCATCGAACAATGATTGATGAGGGGGCATCTACATGCATTATGTTAATGAGTTGCTGGAAAACTTTAGGCTCACCAACCTTGTTGTGATCGTCAATGACATTAAAAGCATTCGATGGATGAACATACACCCTGTACGGGATTTTAGGTAACGTGCAAGTTGAACTAGGGGGGCAAGACAGTAGAAATTGATGTCAAAGTTATCAATGGAAACCTCGATTACAATATCGTACTAGGAAGGCCCTGGATTTATGCTATGGCTACAGTTGTGTCAACATACTTTAGAAAGATTGCATTTCCTTTTCAAGGAGGAATTACAATTGTTGATCAACAAACCTTCCTCCCCAATAGTTCACAAGTTATGGGAAGCATTCCAATGATCCATGGAAGTTCTCAATCGCTTCAAAAATTAGAGTAGGCCTCCTAAAAGACTCTACCTTAATGGGTACTTTTTCCCTACCGCCTCCAACTAATCTGAGAGAAGTGAACACGGTGGAAGCCTGCAATATGATATCTTCTATATCTAAAAGATTCAGAAGATTCCCGAACATTTTGTCAACATGGATCATCGCTAGGTATTGCCCCCAAGCCTAATAGAAATATTGTAGCAATCAATTTTCTAGGCCTGGGGGGAAAACCCAAATCAACGCTTATCGAGTGTTTGGATAGATAGGTCTAAGGAATATGGTATATCTTCAGATCCTTGGTCACATGTACATTCTACAGACGAAGGAATCATTCAGTCAATGATGATAGGAGAGGCATAATGGGAATATTACCACCATTGTTCCCATCTTCCGGATTACCATGAAGATTATTCCAGCAACCTTAATCATCCTTTAGTTTTTGATTTTCTATCAAATACTATAAATACGATGGATTCCAAGGATGGTTCCTATCCTATGTCAACCTCGTTAAAAAAATGAAACGACTCCCTATCCATGTCAAGTATTTCAAAGATCTCAAAGGTAAACCTTCATTCCAACCACCGAATTGAATGCAATGAAGCTTGGGGGGCATGCACCTCAATTTGCGTCATTATGCTGGGGGCATGGGAACTTATAATAAGCATAGTTTTTTGTTTTAATCTTGTGTAAACATGAAACCGAACATGAGAAGTTTTACACAAAGTTCAATCTCGTTAAAAAATAAACCTAGCAATGAGCATATGCTCCACCAAAGTTTAATCTCATTAAAAAATGAACCCACCTTCGGTAAATAACCATTGTGATTGCACAATTATCAGCTTTTGAGCCTTGGTCATGTTCTTACCATCACCTCCACTCTTGTTAGCTGATCATACGCCTCCATTTGATTTCTTACCCCTTTTGAGGAACAACTGCGACGAGTGATTCTATTAGCCACCTTCTTTACACTGTCGTGATTGAAAAAGTTCCAAACCTTACTTGGAACCAGCTGCTATCCGAAAACATCACTTGTTCCTCAAAAAACGAGTCTCCTTTAAGCTATATTCATCTAACTTGTAAAATATGAAAATATTTCTGACCTCTCCAGCTCGTTAAAGAGATTGAAAGTGCCATCCCTCCTCTAGGTTTTAATATTTTTGGACCTAAGGGATCATTACACAAAAAGATCGAGCACTTGTCTTGTTCGGCTCGTTAAAACTATCGAAAAGTCATCCCTTTCGTATTATTTTATACTTTTTCAAACTTAAGGGATTATATTACGAAAAAGAAATACTGGAGTTTCCTTTTGTCTCTTTTCAGACTCTCTAAAACTGAAAAGGACCAAGTTATCTTTGTTGTTAAACTCGTTAAAATAATAGTGACAAACTTGTCCATGCAGAAAAGAGTGAGTTTCATTGTTGCTAGGCTCGTTAAAACATAGCGATGGGTTTGCCCGAAGGGAAAATTATAGAACAAGCATATGTTTTCCTCCTCAAGCTTGACAAAAATAAAGAGGTACTGGTCAGCAATGACTGGGGAAAAATTGGGAAGAAAACTTGAAGAAACTTTATTGGTAGCAGGTTGCTCTTGAACATGACACTTTCACTCCATCACCATGATTGAGTCGGGTTGGGTTATTCCGTTCACCAGTCATATACACATTGGTCCTCCGTACCATCCATTTTTGGGGTTAACGCTACCAATCCATTTCAGTGTCGCCGATATGTTCAAGAGAATTCGCTCAGAGAAGTCACCAACCTAGCTTATGTCTCATCCACTGCAATACCTTCACACTTCATTCTTTCATGACCACCACCCTGAACCTTGTATCATCAGATTACTTCACCTCTTCAAAATCATTTGCTCCATTTCGTGTCATAGATGTGGGATTCATTAAGGCCCTCCTACGATGGGTCACTTCTTGTTGACATCAAGTCATTATCCAAGAAGTCAACTTAGGAACAACCCTTTCAGTACTTTGAAGCTTGCATGCCTCAATGGAAATTTTCTCACTTCCGACGATAGGTTTACATCAATGGCCTTCGACCGAAACATTTTGTGTGGTGTTCAACATCAACTCATGTATTGACACCACGTGAATTGTACTATAGTACCTTGAGGGTCATTGTCATTGTCAGTGATTCCTCTCGCACCTGTTAACATCTTACACCATTGGGTGGTAATCAGGCGATGTCTTTCCATGTTCGACATCAGAACATCTTTTCACATGGATCGACTTGTACTCCAGGCAAAGATTGAACGAGTTTGAAGACCCTGTATCTAGTTTCATCCATCCAGGCTGTGATATATTCAGGAAAATAAAGACATCAAATCTACATCATAGTTGCACAGATAATCATCCAAGCTAAGGGATGATGGCTCTACCAGAATCATTAGTCTACCACACAGATGGTTGTCTGTCCTATGTACATGAAAATGAATTTATAAAACTGAGCATGGGAATTCCCGCCTCAGCTAGATCATGAAAATATTATGAAGATAATGTACTGTATTATATCTTATTATAGGTCACCTTCCAATTCAAGAAACATCGGATCCTCGTGATAAAGCATTTCACCCGACATCAAAAGATTTATGACCTCATGCTTTAGAGGGCAACTGTTATAAACATATTTGGGCACTGCAACCCCAAACTCATATGTCCATAAACCAAGGGCTTCTAATCACCTAAAAATGTTGTTTCCTACCCTAAAGGAGCAAGGTCAGCTGATTACATCATCTCCCAGAAGTTCTCCCTGAAAAACTACTAAGAACAGGTCAAAACAAGACAATACAGACTGCTCAGTGCTAAGGGTGCGATGCATCTCACTTGCCACATGCAGAAAGTGTGATGCATACTGAAAAGCCCTTCTGTAGGGTGTGATGAGCGAGAGCAGACAAATGGCAGAGGCATTTGGCTGGGTGGAAACCCAGAGAATCTTCTAGAAACTGCCCATTTGACACTTGCCTTTCTGAATTCCCCCAGGGATCAGTAAGAGATCATGAAATCTCCAAGTGGAACCAAGAACTATCAGAGAGATGACACTAATCAAAATCCCAGAAGCTGACTCACCCATATACAAACATCTATATATGGATCCCTCATCCTAGAGATCCAAAAGGCTAGAATCTTGTATTTTGTAAGGAAGTGCTATTGGTTTTTCTATGAAACATTGTATTGTTGGGTGATCTAAGCTTTTCATGAGGTGAAGAGGGCTTTCATGCTGGAAGGATGGCACTGGGTCAAATCAATGGGTTTTAATCCTCTCTTCTACTACTTCTATCAATAAAGCTATTTAAGTTTTCCTCCATATTCTTATATAGCTCTGAATCTTGTATTGATATATGCATTTGTATGGTTAATATATATCTGATCCGATGTTGTTTATGGTTATAGATCTCTATGCTTTGATCGTATGCTACTTTGACTCTACAAGTGTTCTTTGAAGTAGGACAAGTGAGGAAGGAGTGGCAAAGATCTATCAAAGGGGAGAGTAAACAAGCAAGGAGCCAAGTGAAAGACTGAGGTTGGTACTCTCTGCTTCTCTCTCATCTATCTCTCATAAAAGAAAACAAAAGTAAATTTAGTTTGTTTGTTTCTAAGATAGCTACTAGTCTTAGTGGGACTAGCAGCTCTAAATGGACACTAGTTTTCCCGATAACAGGTAGTAGTAGGCACGAGGCTCTAGGTTCAAACAACTTATTTTCTTGGATAGTTCATACGTTTAATATTTGTCAATTACTCCTTTAAAGACCCTACAACATTTTTTCTTAGCCAACTCACAACGTAGTATATGCCCAATAGCTTCAAACAATTTGTATGGAGATCTAGATTTGATTGGGATTTAAATTTTATAAAATGAAAATTCAGAGATAAAATATGATCATCCTACATTCAATTTGCAGACACAATTGCACAGAGTATGCGCAGTCGAACTTAGACACTATGACTAGCCAAAATTAGATATCATAGTTTTGCTTCTATTTTTTTCTTTATGATTTTCTATCATTGAATTTAGACATTGTGACTAGCCAAAATTAGGCTTTGTGAGTTAGCTCGGCGAGTGCTCAGGAGAACTCTAGGAAGTATCTGTCTTGACTGTTCTTGAGTACCACAAAGAAAAAATTCTTTAGCTTGTTGTCAATCGCCTCAGAGGGATCCAGGCGAACTAAAGCCTTATTGGAAATTACAATTGCAAACAAATTTCCATTCCAAAAGGCATATGATTTGATTAGTAACTTGTAATACATTTAACAATAGTGCAATTAGGTTCGCTATATGTTGGCTTATTGGGGCCTGACCCAAGTTCAGTGTTAATTAGCCAAACAAATCCCTGAACTACTGGACCTTTCGGCAACAGTCCATGGAGCATGGACTGAGGTCTCACCTGAAGTAGTATGGGAGGGTGATAGAACTAGGTTTCTGCACCCTGGAGATGTCTGAGAAGTTCGACTAGTCCACTAATTTCTCCTGCGCATAGGTTGCTTCACGCACTTTCCTGTACCTCGTGGCCTAATACACTGCTTTTGTGCAACCATACCCAGGGGATGTGCGCCGCACTCTGCACTGTTACCCAAGATCTTGCTTGCATTTCACTATTAGTTACTTATCTTTGCCTATCCTAAGTTCCATTTAGAAAGACAAAACATTCATACAGGTGCACGCAGTAAATAAACAGTATACTTGCAATTTATATTCAATCATGCATTAAACTTGGAAAAGATACACAGAAATGTAGTAAAACTTCTCTTTATTGATTTCCCCAATGATTACAGACTCAACCTGCCCTATGCACTTAGCTACAGGGGTCTGCGCACTCAGTTGTGGACTACTACGCCTTGGTGCAGATAGCTGCAGAGCCTTCTCCTGCTCTATGACCCACAGACACCCTTTACACTTTGACTCAATCACTTAGACTTCTCATCTTCTCATCTCTCTTAGTTATTCATTTTTCTTCTGCATCTCTCTATTTATACAATCCCATGGCCTGCGGACCATGGGTAGGTCTATCCAGCTGACATTACATTACAAAACTAGGGCGGACAACCTTATGACTCTATTATGACTTCACACTCCGCGCTCGCAATTCGCGGAGATTTTACAAAAAACTTGGTCAAAACTTGGGCTTTAAGCCCCAAAACAAGCCTTGGGGGGATTCCATGCCCAACAGGCCCCCAACACAAACATCATGATTTTCCCTCGAGTCACTCTCTCGGTGCGGAGATCTTTGTGCAGAGTCCCTTCAACTAAGCTTGAACTGCGGCAAGGTCAGCAGCGCACTGAGCTACTGCTTGCTGGATCTACTGCATATGTTGTTCTGAGACCTTTGTATTGGGTGTGCTTCTCTGCATTAGTACGTGCATCCCCTGCATGTGTGTGAGATTGCCTTCAATTTCTGCTGTGATGGTGAAGGCCTCGTTGATCCAAGGTTGAATGTGTGCCTTCAGGACTACTTCCTTGTGTCGTGTCGCATCCACCTGTTCTTTCAACGCTTTATCATGTTGCATCTGCATGAGCCTCTAAGTGAGGACCACCATCTGCGCAGTTCCTCGGACATTGTCATGCTGCTATTGGAGTTCTTGCACCTCTGTCTCTTAGTGTTAGATGTTGGGCTCCTCCTCAATATTTGTGAAGACCTCAAGTGATTCTTCCAACATAGTGGTGCAATCTCGCACTGCACCGCCAATCTCAACTAGTCCCACTGTGATAGTGCTAGCGTGATGTTCTCTAACTTCTCGAGGGGTGGACTGCTGTGCCTTTAACCGCAGCTCAGAGATTTGAAGGTTCAGCTCCAGCTGAATCTTTGTCATTTCCTCTTGCACCTCACATACCCCTGTTGATAACCTGTGGATGCGCACTTCTGCTGGTATTTCCACTGGGATAGCAAGCTCTGAGACGCTTTGGTAAGCTTCATCGATTACCTGTACCAGTTGTTGATTCTGCAACACCAGTTCATCTCAATGCAAGCTTAATTGTTACATATTGATTTTCTGCTTGTTGAGGACTTGTAGTGCGTGACTCTCCTTGGCTCACAGCTCTGCAGCTATCCCATCTTGAAAAACATATAAGGTATCTCGTGGGAGTGCAGCCATATAGATACCCAGACCCTTTAGCATTCTCACTATAGGCCTGTCGGCCTCATTTTTTGTCACGAATTCCCCTCCCGGCCGCATTATGGTATTTTCCATCCGCGC
Organism: Pinus taeda; assembly: GCA_000404065.3. Lineage (NCBI taxonomy): Eukaryota > Viridiplantae > Streptophyta > Pinopsida > Pinales > Pinaceae > Pinus > Pinus taeda. The sequence continues at coordinate 8,972 of APFE030324926.1, read as the reverse complement.
ATGCAACATCTATTCTGCGGGCATTTTTCCAACTGCGAAGCTGGTGGAAAGGGTACCAACCTAAGGAGGGCACACCTGTAATTCCTTCAACTATGCTCTAAGGGCCCCCAACACAATCTGGTTCTCCTGCATGAAATATTGGAGAGCTTCAAAGGAGACATTACGCACTGTCTCGCCGATGTCATGCAGATCACCTTTGGTTAGGGTGATTGGGTCAATAGACAATTTTGATGCCTTGACCTTCTTACACGACCCTCACCGCTTTGTTGGGTGCTAGCACTTCAACTGCATTGACATGGTTTGTGAGTCCACGCCTCCCTCTTCTGTCTCTACTTCCTCTGCTTCCTGCCCCTGCGAAGGCATCGTTTGGCCCTTGCCCGCCTTCGCAGCTGCCTCATGTGCTATTGCTGTTGCAGCCTTTTCCTGCACAGTTTCTTTTTGTGCAGCGTCTCGCACTACCCGTACTTCTACTATCACTGAAACCTCCCTTCTCTTTTCTGCCAACTGTGTGATGCGCAGCTTGGCCTCTTCTGTCCTCCATTGTGCCATTGACTTATCTATCTCCGTAATGTTTGGCGCATGCCACTCCGGCGGCCATGTCTCCAAGATGTTAAAGATTCCATCATCTGTGGATACGAAGGGTAGCTTCCTCCACTATTTAGTTGGGTCATTGCGTGCTCTCACATAAATTTTATGCATGTCTGCTTTGAATTTTGCAAAACTCTGCAGACTGTTGTAGACAGTGGGTTACAACCACGACTTGTGGTTGATTCACATTCTAAGGTTCATCTACATGAATGCCCAAAATATTTTTCTATCGCGGATCCTAGTGGCATCCTTTGTGGCCCAGAGTGAAGCGTACTTTGCGGCCTTTGGTAAATCCTTGTCAATTCTCGGGAATTGACTATCCTCCGGCAATTCCCAAGCCACAAGCACTATGGACATCAGAAGCCATGCATAGTGGAACATTTTGCCTTGTTCCTAGGCTTTGCAGAAATTCTCCAAGAATTCCCTGTAGAGGAACATGGACCAGTTAAACTGGACTCCCTCTGTGCACTGCTCAACCAGTGCTATCACTGGTGCAAGTACTTCATCCGTGCAGTACTTGGGCAATACTTGGGCATAACCTTGCCTGCCAGGATTTGGGTTGCCATGCATACTACTTTGTCCTTAATGTTGGAGATGGTGTAGCCCCTCTTCTTATTTTCCAGCTTGTACTTTTTCTTCATGGCCTCCACAATGGCCAATTCACTACTCTTCCCTTACGCTATGATCACAGGGTCTTCTCCCTTGCATGGAGGTCGAGAGTTGTGGTGAATCAAGTCTGACGTGATGGGGATGGGCTCCTCCAGCCACAAACACTCATCACACATCAGGTAAAGTAGTTACCTGATGACAAAAATGGTTATTGGTGCGCGGTGGAAGTGCGACACCTAGAGCAGATTCAGTAGCCTAGCCTTTTCCAATCCATGCAACCACTTCCATGGCTCTAATTCTGTCACCCCTACTGTAGTGTTCTGCGTGGGCTTCATGAGGTGCGGGGTCTCAAGGTGAGGGAACTTCGCATGGTCAGCGAGATCCCAATCTTCAAATTTCAAGCTCGGCACCCGTCCCAGGTGCGTGCCCTCAAAGATAATGTTGTAAGGGAAGAGAGAGGTTTGGAATGAGCTCTTGGTCTCGTCAAAATCCTCGGGCACTCTATATTTTCCTTTCCGTGGGGGGAAATAGGAAGCTAGCTTTGTCGGGGGGGTGCATAATCTCAGCTTCCACCTCCATGCCTTCGTCCTCATCTTCTGTGATGAGTAGGCCCTCAAGGTTTTCTTCTTCCTCATCGGTTTCGATGGTGATGACTTTCCCCTTATCCTCCATTGTCAGCTTGGTGCGTAACAGGTTTCGTAGGGACACACATACGAGAACCATTGCTTGTTTATCTTTTTTGGGTCTTGGCGTGCATGGTGATTTTAGGATTCTGCCACAATCTCGGCACCTTCTGGAGCATCCCCTACAATCATGGCTTGCATGGCCTCTTCGGAGGTCATGTCTATTATGTCCATAATGTCTACAGTTGTTGCCATCGTGTTCGTCCATGAATCTAGCACTCTCAAACTCAGGTGCTCAATCACCACTCAACTCACAACAATCAAGGCTCTACTCAATGTCTCAATTCGCAAATGACCAAGTGTTGTTTTCTGGGTAGCCCTTTGCAATTTATAGCGCTTTTTGAATTTGAATTCAACCATTCCCCCCAAATTCGATTCCTTAATGCTCCCTTGGCATCAGATTTTTCCAAATCTTTCCCATAAATCGCGTCTTAAATGCATGTCGCCCACTCCATTTTGCCTCAATTCAAGCATCCCGTCATGAATATTGACTTCAACGGTCACTTTCTTGCCAACCCGTGTAATAGTGCTGCCCCCCATGCGCGGTCGTGGACCTTTTGACTTTTTGTTTCTGCACACAGCTCCGTGGCAGAGTAGTTTATAGTCTCGTGCTTCCTTTCAACTATTTGGAGCACTAAGAATGTACTTCCCTCAGCTACTTAGGTGGTCGTTCCACCTGGGTATGATCTCCTCCAGTCATCCATCATTTTCTCTTAGAAATACCTAACTTTCTCCGTTACTGGCGGCATCACGTACCTTATCATTTGAAGTGCACCATCTTGGTTACTTTGCTTAGTAATATGCGGTCCAAGCCAAGGCATCATACTAATCAATCCATGACAATAGTACTCAAACTTGTCAGCATGATCATGTGCACCCTGTCTTATCATCCCGGTCTCTTTATCAAGGAAATCTTTCCTTATCTCGTCCTCTAGCTTCTTGACTTCCGCGTCCACCAGGCATTTTTCTTTCTTAATTGTACCCTTTCTTTTTCAAGTTCATGGAGCCTAGAGTTTCCCAGTTGGATTTCTTCTTCCAGGGTTCCACGAACTGCCATATCTACTAGTGCTAGTATGTGCGGCCAAACATTTCCATGTATTATAGGATTTACAGTGGTTCCTTAATACTCGAGCCTTGGTGGTGCTTGTGGGGTCAGGTGCTTACACATAGTTCTATAAGCCCATAGAACCACTAGTAAATGCAAGTCCCAGTCAGTCCACTTTGTACTGTGGACCCTGTGCATCACTCCACATACTTGGTTAAAGGCTTCAATGTGGATATCCTTCTACACACTTGGTATTTCCATACTTTGTGGTCCCAACCAGAGTGGTCATTCCCACCATTGTCTTGCTCGCACCTGCTTATCAATCATGTCTCCTACCATGAGTACTATGTGCATTCCTGTAAATCTCGAACCATATGCTTGGATTCACCTGGAAAGGTGGACATGTGGGCCATTTCGTCTGTCATACTTGTCTTTTAACCACATTTGAGGCTTCCCAAATCATAGGCGCATCATCCTTCAGCTGTTGCGCCAGTCCTCAAAACTCTTCTAGTGTGTAACCCACCACCTTGCGGGCATAGTGTGCAGTACCCATTTCAGAGCATTGAACCGCTATTGTTCTGATATTTCTCTTTCAAATTTGTTTAGGAGGTCATCTACCTTGCTTAACCTATCATATGTAGGTAGATCCCTTATCTTTGTTGTTACACAGTGAAGCGATCATGTCATCATGTTACAGTTGAGCCTGGTTACCTCATGTGACTGGTTCTCCCATTGTTCAATCTCTTCGTCAGAATCTGATGTAAAGGAGCTTTCGTACTCCCATCAGATTCGGCCATCTGCGGTTGGATTTACCCAGTATTGCTCGCACGTAGTTATCTTGTAGATGCAGTCTAGATCATCGTCACTGTCGTAGTCACTCACTAGCTCTGCGTAGCGTGATCCTTCCACAGGGTCTAAAGTTACCACTACACACAATAACTTTTTCTCAAAAATCATCTTGCGGTTCTTTAGATTTATCACTCCATTCATGCCAGTGGCCCAATCTATTACCAATAGCATGGGGTAGGCATTATTTTCATTAGCAATCTCTATCACCTTGAAATCTTCTAGCATGCTCACTCCCTCGATATCTACTATGATTCCCTGTAGTCTCCCCATAGGTAGGATCTTTTGTTGGTTCACTATTCACAGTTGGATAGGAGACCATTATAACATAGGCCTGCCAGTGCGCTGACATGTCTGCTTTGGCAGGACATTCGCATCCGATCCTAGATCCAGAATCACTTGATCAATCTCATATTCCCTGATTTGCATGGTCAATGTCATCTCTCCCTGGTGCAGTCCCAGCGCATCTAGTTACGAGTTCTTGCAACCCCTTTGTAGCCTTGTTGTTGCATAGCAAATTCATGCATGTCTCTAAGAACGTAGTCAGCATCACTGGGTCCATTTCTGGATCTAGTTTGTCTTTACTTCTTGAAGTGGAGGCATCCGTGAATCTCCTCTTAGCTTCCATGAATGTCTCTTTAGCACACTCCAAATCAAATTCTGGTTCCTTCGTTGGAGCCTTACAAACCCAAGTACTTTCTTTAGGCTGCTTGCCTTTGTCATCCCCTGTCACAATACCACTCCTTAGCACGATATTTACATTAGGGTCTTCCTCACATGGCTCAGACCTCATCATTTGTAGGTTCTAAGTCGGGGGAGGCTGCAGTGCTCCTTTATCGCAGAACCTTGTTATCAGTGTGGGACAGTCCTCTGTCTCATGATCAAACTACGTACAATATAAGCATGATGGTCATGTTGGATTTGTACAATCATAGGCATAATGCCCTAGCCCTCCACAATTGTAACATATCAGTTGTTTGCGACCTCTTCCTAACCCCCCTCCATCTTGGCCTCGTCCGTGCGCCTAAAATCTAGTGCACACCATTCCTGCATTTTGATCAAGGGGCCAGGTTTTAGCCTGAACTCTGAAGGTAGGAGTTTGGTCCATCATCAACTCATAACTTTTATAGGTGCACTCATCATGTCCTACTGACCTACAGAAATTACAGAATAACTTCTGTGAATTCTCCATATACTAATGTAGTAGATGACAGTTATCTGTAGCATGCTTTCCTCCTATCTAACAAATCGTGCACCATAATGCAGGCACCATGCTCGGTCCTGCTTGTGCCTCCAGTCTCAATGGCATTGGTCCTCCTCCTGCCAGGTAATTCATGAACATTAGGTAATGGTCCTTGTCATGTCCCTAACCTTTGCACTTTACGCACAATACCTCATCGTGCACTTTTGGGTGAGTTGTCTTGTCTTGTTTCAATTTCTGCATCTCAAGGCACAAGTTTTTCAACTGCTGATCTGGTAATCACCCTATGAGTGACCGCAATTTAAAGTTTATTAAAAAAAAGGTATTATAGACTCGTACTATTGTGTGTTCAGTGTTATTTAAGCAATGGATCGATCAGATTTCCAATACATAGACATTTAAATGGAAAGACAATAGAGAAATACAGTAAGCAACCACAAAGACACAAACAATTTTAATGAGTTCACCCTATTCTCCAGGGCTACGTCTCTAGTCTAGCTTTCAGTGGTGGCCTTATTTTATTGGGTCATTGAGTAGAGAATTGCAATGTAGGGACTCAATGTGAGTTCTCCTGAAGCATGTTTTCTTGGCAGGGTGGTACTTGGATTCCCCAAGCCACTGGAGTACACAGACTCTTCTTCTTCCTACCAGCTCTGTGACCTTCTAGTCTATAGTGGAAGGAGCCAAATGGGATGCTTGATCTGGATAGATTCCTCTATGGGATGGCTTGAATCTCTCAACCTCTCTAGTGCTTGATGCTACCCCTAGTCATCTCAACCCTCTATCTATCTCTGCTTTCGCTTAACTACCTCTTCTCTGGTTTCTGTCTCTCAGTGTTCAACTATGTCTACTTCCCCGTTATTCGACTGTCTCTATTCATGGCCTTTAATCATTTGAACCCATGCTCATTTGGTTTGTCTTCCGCCTCTGTCAGTTCACCTTCTATAGCTGCGCCTGGAGTTCCCTGTTCGGCGTCAGCATGAGCGCTCAGGGTGTGGCTACGTGTCCCCATCTGAACAGTGCCAGCCACGTCGGTTCATTTCTTCAGTTAGGTTGTGGATGCATTCTTCCTCTAGAGTGGCAGTCAAACATACCTCAAATCTTTACAAACGTGGCTTAATCCTTCGTTGATTCTGCTACTTCCATCGGGTGCAATCTCAGCCATCTAATCTAGATTCCCCAGATCCAACTTCATACGCACATTCTGCGCGGTTGACCTACTCGACCGATAACATGCAATCAACAACGGTTTTTCTCACCTCCGCCGCAACGCGTCAATCATTAAGTGGGGATCACTCCGCTTTCTCCAAAACCATTTACCATTTGAGGGCACCCCGATCAATACCGTCATTTTCCAGAGTGCAGGTGCCGCCTTGTACGATTAGCACTTTTTGCCTTTTCGCCCGCGGATCTCCAGTTCGCCATGCATCTAAGTGCTAGATCTTCCCCTATTTTGGCCCTGTTCGCCCAGCCTAGTGTGAATCACGCATAAAAAATGACCTCCTTTTCCTGATCTGGGGCTCCCAGGGGCTACTTTGACCTCCTGCACAGTCTCCATGAGCCTCGGTCAACACGCTTTGGCCAAAGTCCTCGTAGTTCGACGCTGGCTACCATTGCCACTGGTTCAGGGTGTTTTTGACCGCTGTTTTTGGAATTTTTAGAGATTCGTCCCGACCTAATACAATCATGGTTCTTTGCCAATCTTTAATGGATCCGATTCGGATCACAGTCTTCCTACTGAAAGAGCTTTTGGACCACCAAAAATTGGTTTTCAAGCATTGACTAAGTGAGGGTATTTCTTTCTCACTTGTCCAATCTCAGTCAACTTCGCACTGCTTGGCTTCGAACCTTTGAGCCCAATCCTGAGGTATTCCACTTGTCCACTGCGCGTCGTCCTTACCTTCCTGTCCAGCACTGTGTCTTCCCGTAATTCATTAAGATATTCAGGTAGTAGGTCATCAATAGAAGGTAATTGACTCTGCTCTTCAGGGTCCTCAATCATTGGAGGTTCAAACAACCTCAAGCAATCTGAATTTATGACTGAGTAGATGTGCATGTAAGCTGGTAGGTCAAGGCGAAAATCATTTTCACCAATCTTCTCAAGTATCCTAAAGGGTCCATACCTGATAGGTTTTAGCTTTTTACCTTCACCTTGCATCATGTCCTTGCTGATATACAGCTAGACTTAGTCTCCAACTTGAAAACTATGCTCCATCTGATGCTTATCGTGCCTAGCCTTGTACTTGGCCTGGCTCTTTTCTAGCTATTCCTATAGTGCTTGGTGGATCTCCTGGATCTGTTCAATGAACCTAGTTGCCTTGTCCACATCATGTGTCTATCAACCATGGTATCTTTGCCAAAGATAAAATCCAAAGGAGACCTTAGTATGAAACCAAAACAGGTCTCAAAAGGAGATCTCTGTGTAGAAGAGTGTTTGGCTCTATTGTAAGCATGCTGCACATAACAAAAGTGTTCATCCCAAAGTTTAGGGTGTTTGCTGCAATATCCTCTCAGTAACTGGATCACCATCCTATTAACTACTTTTGTCTGGCCATCTGTTTGTGGATGAAAAGCTGTGCTTTTCTTTAACTTGGTGTCCATTAGTTCCCACAGACTTGACCAAAACTTCCCCACAAATCGTGTGTCTCGATCAAATACAATATAAGTGGGTAATCCAAAATGAACCCATACATTTTCAAAGAACAATTTTGCGGTTTGTCCAGCTGTAATCTATTTACTATAGGGTATCAAAATACACATTTTGCTGAACCTATCCACAAAAACATATAGATAATCATGACCTTTCCTAGATTTAGGCAGTCTTCCAACAAAATCCATGGAAATTCTTTCCCAAGGGTGAGAAGGAACTGGCAATGGAGTGTACAAGCCTAGTTTTTTGTTGCTGGGCTTGCTTTTTGCACACATAGCACATCCCTTTACATATCTAGAAACTGTCTCACTCATTCTCGGCCAATAGTAGAACCTTTGCAGCTGTGCAAATGTTTTACTTACCCCAAAGTGACCTGATATCAGAGAAGTGTGTGCTCCCCTAATTATCTTTACTCTCTCAATTTGTGGAATGCAGAGTTTCCCACAATGATATAAGAATCAATCCTTTATGTGATAGTCCAATTCTTCTAGTCTTTTGCCTTGACTCAAAGTTACATATACATATTTAAAGTCCATGTCCTAAGCATACTGTTCTATGTAGCTTTCATGCAGCACATAATTATGCTTAAGTATGGTAGATGCATTTATGATGGGTCTAGATAACATGTCTGCAACCTTGTTATGTATGCCCTTTTTATATCCGATAACTAAATGAAAATGTTGTAGAAAACCCATCCATCTATAATGTCTTGATTGCTGCAACTTAGTTTGGGAGGGTAGGTATTGAAGTGGCTAATGATCAGTATGTATTACTATTTCTTTGCCCATTAAGTAATGTTTCCACTTTTTTACACTCTGAACTAATGCATGCAATTATTTATCATATGTAGGATAGTTAACTACTGCAGGATTAAAAGTCTCAGAATGATAACATATGGGTTTACCGTGTTGTGTCAACACTGCTCGCATGGCATAGTCACTGGCATCAGTTTGGATCTCAAATGGTCTTTGTAGATCTGACAGTGCTAGTATAGGTGATGTACTAATTTTTTCTTTCAAGGTTTCGAAGGCTTTCTGTTGTTTTCCTCCCCACTGAAACACCTTGTTCAATCTTGTCAAGGCATGTAAGGGAGCTGCAATTGAGGAAAAATTTGAAATGAACTTCCTCCAATATTGTGCTACTCCTAAGAAGCTTCTTACTTCTTTAGCAGACTTGGGTTTAGGCCAGTTTACAATGACTGCCACTTTAGAGGGATCTATTTTCAATTCACCTCCCCCTACTATGTGACCCAAAGAATTTAGAAAGGTTTTGCCAAATTCACATTTGGAGAGTTTAACATAAATTTTTTCTCTTTTCAAAACATCTAATGTCTGCTTAACATGCCTTAAA
>APFE030324922.1:0-10869 GCA_000404065.3 Pinus taeda | reverse complement strand
AAAACTCATTTCCTATTTCATCTATTAAAAACCACTAATTGATATAAAAAATAAACCAAAAAATATATTTTAAAAAGTAAACTCTTTTCATATTAATCCATTATCATCATCTTATTCATTCAAAGTTATTAGATGTATTAGTGAAAATTTTCACCACCAATCTAAATTTCAATTACTGTGATTGTGTCCAGTGGTTGAAGTTGCCAATGAGAACATTTATAGATAGTGATCTTCTCAATAAAATAGTTGAGGCAAATAATTGGAATCTGTTAGAATTTTTTTTTGAATATTATATTATTAATTAATATTCGTTATTATTTTAAAATTATAATTTTATACTTTCTTTAATGAATTTAAAATAAATTCGAAATGCAACCATAAAAAAATATCTAACTACACCAACCAAAAACAAAAACACAGATTCCCAACTAAACAAGAAAAATAGCAGGAACTCATTGTTCAGACGGGATAAAAATGGTTTTCAACTTATTTTGAGTTCACCGCTAAAAATTAAAAATAAAATAATATTTTTTAATTGAATCCAAGTGAAACAAAAAATCCCTAACTAAACCCAAAAAAAAACAGATTCCCAACCAAACCCAACAAATTAATAAAAGGAACCCAAAGGTAAACAGAGCTTTCCACTTTATTGTGTTACGATTAACACAATTAGTAGTTATGATTGAAGTTAACGTAACTCAATCACTAATCGGGAGATTGCAAACATTCAAAGAAACTTCGAAATAAGCTTTCCTCTCTCCATTAAACATTCTAAGAAACTTCGAAATCAGCTTTCCTCCCTTCATAAATGATTATAGTGATTGGAGTATGATCTTTTTTTCAGTAGAAAAATCATATATTAATATGCTGCAGCAAATCATTACATATTTCTGGTTTAATCCAGTTTATATGTTAAACCGATAGCGTAACAAGCTTATGACCCAAGGCACAGTCGCCTCTACAGATAAAGACTCAAACTGGGCGCATGCATGGATATGGTAAGAAGATGAGAATGTATGACTGTAAGCTAATAGGAGATCACATGTACAGATTTTTTGTTATATATATCTCAAATGACAGTATGTTTCATAAGAGATAAGGAAAGTTTTGTTATATATATCCCAAATGACAGTATGTTTCATAAGAGATAAGGAAAGTTGCCTGTGCGCAATTGTTTAACATAGACGGAGGATCCAATATCCCCAAGATGATCATGGAATCCTTGGCCTTTTGCAGAGGGTTAAGAACAGGCAATGCAAAATCTATAAATTAAATTGAGCTTCTGCCCACTGACAAATTCATTTCAAATTACTGGAACCGTGAAAAGTCGCATTGATATTCTGCAACCATTTAATGTTTCACAGTGCTTGAGCAATGAAGAGCCCGAGCCATCCCTCTTGAGGTGGCGGCATACGGCTATTGAATTAAATTTTGCGACCGTCAATTTTAATAAAGCTTGTCACAACGGCTGGTGAAATGGGTAAAATGTGAATCATATGTAGTTTAGGTCGGTCAAGAAGGTAAAGCTACACTTGCAACAATCCTTGTAAAAAGAAAATAGAAGCTTTCCCCTGTGATAAACCCTTATTGAGCAATGTTTGTAAACCGAAGTTGAAAAATTCCTTACAGAGAAATCAGGTGAAGAGTTTAATCAATGCTAGTAAGAAATTGAAGCAGCCTAAAAACAGTCTTCAAATAGAAGTTTGCCAGAACGAGAGGTCTTGGAAAACAATTGGAATCCACTCATTTGAATTTTTTGTGAGATCAAAATGATTGAAAATGGAGAGAAACAATCCATTAATAACTTCAAACGAGAAAAATGTGGCAAGTCCTTGTTCAAGCATGGGGAGCAAAAAAACAGGGGGAATTGCAGCAGGGCTGTGGGAGTCTCATAAATATCTGTGACTGTAGATGAATGTACTCCAGAGCGACCACGCTCTGTGAATATGAGAAGAGAGAGCTCTGTATTTGTAGTATTTTTTTATAAAAGTAGAATATGTTTTTAGTGTTGAAAATATTTATCCCCGTATAGGGTTTTCTCCACATAAATATCTTGTCACTATATTCTTCACCGTAGAGCTGCGTTTTTATTACCCTTTCAATGGTATTCAACACTGAATATTAAGTGCAAGTACAGTAACTTAGGCCTGTAAATTTATGTTAGTGAATGACTGTTTGTAGCTCTGTCTATTGCTCACTCTTGGTTAGTCCTGCTGTCTACATCGATTTCGGAGGCACTGGAGGGATGGAGGGATGAAATGGCGCAGAGAACCGTGAGACAGATGCAATGATAAATATAAAAACTTACAGTGAATGTGAACAGCTTTCCATGTTCTTTGCATTTTTCTTCATGGTGAGTCCTACTGTCTACATTGATTGCATAGGCACTGGAGGCATGAAATAGTGCAAAGATTCATGCGAAAGAGATGCACTGATAAATATAAAAACTTGTAGTAAATCTGGAGAGCTTTCCACAGGGTAATTCAGTCACTGCAACTTGTAGGGGGTTGAATATGAAAACTTACAGTGAATGTGAAGAGCCTGCCATTTAGTCGTTGCAACCTGCAATTTATAGGGTGCTAACATACGGATTATTTTTAGAAAAGTTAGATTTTTTTTAACACTATTGTACAGGAATTACTATACAAGTTTCTTTAAGTGTCGGATAAATTATATCCAACATTCATCCAATTTAAATATTGGCCATTTTCTGACCAGTGCCATGAAAGTGAAAGTAACTTATAAAGCAAAACATACAGATTAAGAAGAAAAAAAAAAACTTTGCATTTCGTAGTTGTACAGCGACGCAGTGATGAATATGAAAACTTATAAGGTGTGTTTGGTGTTAACACAGGGATTATTTTTCCAACAAGTTTTGGAAAATTATTTCTTTCCAGCACTTTTTTACAGCAATTACTACAAAAAAATTCCACAAGATCCAAAAAAGATTGAAAAATCATTTACGATGTGAACAGAGTGTCAGATTCTTACTCTTTAATTTCAGAGCATGATCTATTCAGTGACATATATTGATCGTTATTTTGTTTTATCCCCTTCCCTCTCTTTTCTTATGAATGAAAAAACAAAAGAAACAATCTGAAGTTAGAAATCAGACTGCGCCAAATAACTAATGGATCAAAAATTACTGCAAGTATTGGAATCCGCTGCTTGAATGCTGCGACACTTCAAAATTTTCCATTATTTAATGCATCAAAGTAGAGGAAATAAAGGATAGACATAACTGAAAAGTACGTTTGCATGACAAAGAACATATTATGCCCCCGAATGTCAAGGATATTATGGCATGATTAAATTTGAAATTTTGAAAGAATGAGAAATTATTGAAGAAATTGCAGCCTCAAAAGAAATTACAGCCTATACAGCGATGCAGAGGATCTCTAACGCTGAATCGGCGCGAGATGTAGGAAGATGCAGGGCACGAGTGGTAGCCATCAGTGCTCCTCCAGAGGAGGCGCCCTCGCCCTCGTTTTTGGGTGATTTGTTGGAAGTTGGATGATAATACATGGGCGATGTCTGAGGACAGTGAGATTGAAACCTGGTAACGATCCTTATACAGGCATCCACCGTTTCCATGTATTTCGCCATCTGCGACAATAAATTGATTGTGCCGCCCATACAAAAAACAGAGCGCGTAAGCCATCAGCTGAGGAATTTCTTTTCCTCAAAAGAAAGAAAGGAGCATAGGCAGATGAGGGATATCAAATTTATAATATTGACATTACAATATTAGAGTTTATAATTTTAGGATTTAATATTAAATTTAGGGTTTAATTTTAATGTTATGTTTTATAATATTTATTTTAGGGTTTAATATTAATTCTATGGTTTCGAATTTAATATTAGGGTTTATAATATTAATTTTAAGATTATATATATAAAAGAGAACGAGTAGTATTTTTCATTAATAAAGTTGGAAACAGACCAAGTCCGTTATAATCATGGAGAATTCCATCTTAGATTATATATAACCAAAGAGACCATATTGCTACCTATCTTCTATTTTTTTATTTTTTAGGCAACCATGGTTTGTGGTCACTGAGTGGGCGCTACGTCCATGAGCAATAATCCACACCTATCCACCAAAGGCAGCCCAATATATCGGGCCTAACCCCAAGGGCACTAAGGAGATTTGGTCTCGTGACCTCCCAATAGGCGAGGTACTTAGCAACAAAAGCGTGACCAATTGAGCTATTCCTTGGGACTTATTCTACCTATCTTATTCTTATACCTATTCTGTACATCTTTCAAACTATAGATTTTCCAAAAATATCTACAGTACTTTCTTATCCGATAAAGCATAAAACTATAATTTTTCAAAACAACGGCTACCCGTGACTTTTAGGTTCAAATTCCTCATGAACCGCCTTAGATAACATGCCTAGTTCTGCGCTCCTCCCTACACCAAGTTCCAGTTCACGATTTGCAGCATCATCATTTCATCATCATTTCCCTCTGCCATAGGAGCAGAGCCATCACAAAGCCCAAATACCTCCTTCAGAACCCCCACAGTAGCCGACTCCACTCGCAGTTCAATATTATCAACTTTATGTTTCAGGTTCAATACACCCATATTCAGGTGTTCCATTGACTTTTGAGTCAACTCCATGTCCTTCCCAAAACTAGATAGCTGGGAAAACGCAACATCTATGTTTTGCATTAATCTCCTTAACAACTTGCTTGCATGAGCTATCAACCAATTCCGCAACACTCTTGCTGCGCCTGAGCCCCTCTCCGTCATTCCCTCTTCCATTACTCTCAGGAGCCACATTTTTTGCAATTCTTCCCTGCACCAGAATAATTCTATGGTTGAGTTGCTTCAACCAACTGCGATATATAATTACCTACTCCTTACCGAAATTCCCTCCCATCTTATCAAGTGTAAATGCATTTCTTGTCTACACCAAAGCCAAACCACCTTCCCCCCTCTCCATCATTGCCAATTTCCTATCGACTCAAAATGTGATGGTATTGAGACTGCTCTCACCTGAATTCACATTTATTAGCCAAGGGATGAGAGTCCACTTGTCTTGAAACATGGTCGCCTTACTCCCCCGTGCCCACTTGTTCTTTAATGTCCATCTATCGTCATTGTCTCCCGAAGAAATTTTGTGTATCCTCATAATATTATTATATTTAATTCCTAGTTGATCTTCTTAATTCCCATGCTCATGTTGTGATGCATATAGGTTACGATTAATGTTTTAATTAAGGGACATGCCATGTACAAATATGTTGATCAATGAGTAAGGATCCTTGCTCTAATTTCGCTCCCTTATTGGCTTGGATATCCACCAAATGGTTATTTGCTCTTTTGACATGAAATTTTTTGTAATCTTCTAATTTTATGAGAAGATACATTATCCTTATGATTAATGGAGATGTTTATGAGTCAAAAAAGTGTTCATTCCTGGAAAGACTTATGTATTTTTGGATAACCACCATTGAATCACCTACAATGATCAATTTCCTAATGCCTTTAGAGATGCTAATCCTAAGGCATTGCTAGAGTGAGAGCACTTTGGCTTGATTGTTCGAGGCTTTCCAAAGTCCCCAAGCAAACTTTATTCCAGATTTTTCTTCACGGTTGAAAAGCACCCCTCTCGTTCCAGCCTCCCTGAATCTTAGGTTTAATATTAATCTTAGGGTTTATGACATTAATCTTATGGTTTATAATATTGGATTTATAATGTTAGGGTTTTATAATATTAATTTATTAATCTTAGGGTTTATAATTTTATGGTTTATAATATTATTTTTAATGTTTATAATATTAATCTTAGGGTTTGTAATATTGGGTTTTATAATGTTAGGGTTTATAATATGTAGTTTAATATTGTGACATTGGAATGATACAAAAATCTATCCATGATCGCATTGTGACAAATATTGTCTTAATGTGACAATCATTGTCACATGTTACATCCGTGGCTTGGGTGGTCATGTTCGTATTCTGAACATATATGCTCCATACAAAGACATGCTTGACCTTTGGGACAAGTTGATTACTTCTGGTATGATGGAGCTGGACTTGTTGATCATCGTTGGGGACCTAAATTGTACTATCAGACTGGATGAAGTTTGGGGTTGCAGCAGGAAGATCGATCCCCAGGCTAGGGTGATTCAAGATGTCATTCTTATGCACAACTTTGTGGATATCTTCCCTGCGAAAATGGCTCCCACTTGGGATAATGGCTGTACTGGCACGGCTTATGTTGCTAAGAGACTGGATCACTTTTTGGTCCATGAGTAGCTGCTGGGCGGGCATGGTAATGTCCACGTTGATATCATCAACAATTTTATATCCGATCATCAACAATTTTATATCCGATCATAGACCCATCTCACTACAATGGAGGAAAATGGATATTCGAATGGGCCTTCAAATTCAACAGAACATGGCTGGAGGATCCTGATTTTAATAAGCTGGTGATGGATACTTGGGGTCATAATTGTGTTATCGGCCCTTCCCCATGATTAACATTCTTGACAAACTTGACATCCTTCGCGGGAATGTCAAATCCTGGTAGAAACAGAAATTCAAGGACCTACGAAAGGATCTTATTGACATTCAACGGGAACTAGATTCGATTCTGCCTATGATTTCCTCCAACTGTCTTTCTGTTACTACTGGATCCCGTATTCAAGCCCTTGAGCTTAAGAAGAAGAAACTCCTCTCTATTGAGGAATCCACATGGAAGCTGAAAAGTTGGGCTTTATGGATTAAGGAGGGTGATCGCAACACCAGATTCTTCCATCACTATGCTAACCACCATCGCAACATCAACGCTATTTGGGAGTTAAAAGGAGCTAACAGAAAAAATTTCCAAACTCAAGAAGAGATTAGTAACACTGATGTTCAACATTTTCAAGATGCATATAGCCATAACGAAAATATTATTGCTGACGACCTCATTTAGGTGATAGATCCATATTTGATTCTGTTTGATGAGGAGTCAAGTGATGAATTTTATAAGTAAGTCACTGAGGGTGAATTACTTGGCATTCTAAAATCATTTAAGGGTGATAAAAGTTTGGGTCCAGACGGATGGACAATATAACTCTTCACCCACTCTTTTGATCATTTCAAAGAAGACATACTAGGCATGGCAGAGGAGTCAAGGACCACGGGTAACATTCATCATCATATCACCTCCACATATATTACTCTCATCCCGAAGCACAATCCTTCCAATTTCTTCTTTGACTTCAGGCCTATATCACTCTGCAATCTCATATGCAAAATCATATCAAAGACCATTGTTGGCCACATGCATTGCACCCTGTCTTGCCATATTTCTCCTGAACAACATGGTTTTATCCAGGACAGGCTTATTCATGACGTCGTTGCAAATGCACAAGAGGGCATGCATACGATCCATACCAAGCATTTAAATGCTACAATTTTACAATTTGACCTTCAGAAGGCTTATGACTGTATGGATTGGGGCTTTCTCAGACTTGTTCTCATCAAAATTGGATTATGGCCCATATATGTAGATTGGATCATGGCGTGTGTAGACAATGTCAACTATGTTGTTATCATAAATGGGTGTCCATCAAAGTTCTTTCGGGCTGGCCGGGGTCTTCGCTAGGAATTCTCCCTTTCTCCATTACTTTTCATCTTAGCGATGGATGGGTTGAGCTTGCACATTAAAAGGCAGTTCAACTAGATCAATTCCAGCCTCTGATGATGGGAAGCGACATCAACATTTCACATAATTTCTTCGTCGACGATGTTCTTGTCATGGGTATGCTATGTTGACTTGCTTGGTTATGTCTTTTTCACATTTTTAGAAGATTCACAAATGCTACTTGCTTGCATATGAATGTTAATAAATCCATTTTATATCATGGCCAATGTGACATGGATTCTATTGCATATATCAAAGGACTATTTGGCATTGAGGCAATGTCGATACAAAACGGTATGAAATACCATGGATACTGTATCAAACCATGTAGCTACATAATTATTGATTGACAATGGCTTGGTGATCATTTTTTCAAAAAGATATCCGAGTGGGAATTTAAGTGCTTGTCTCTAGAGGGTCGGGTCATTCTCACCCAAACGGTCCTTTCTCAATTGGGGGTTTACTGGGCACATCTTTTTTATATCCCTGCCTCTATTATAAACTATCTAAATCGCTTAATGGCTAATTTTATCTGGGGGGGAGACATGACCAAAAAAAATTACCACTTAGCCAAATTATCCAACATCACATTGCCAAAGGGAATGGGGGGAATGCGGTATCATGGACCTCCGTCAGTTTGGGGGGTCTCTTCTGATCAAATCCCTTTGGAGGGGTGTATCTGGATCTGGCACTTGAGTAGATCATCGAGCACAAATATCTTAAGGATAAAGATTTCTTGTTTTGGTATCGAAAAGGCACCATTGGCATCAAACGTGGATCGACTATCTGGCTTAGTTTTCTTAAAATTGCAAAAAAAAAAATCATCATCTTGGATGGAAGTTACAATCTAGCATGGTATAGATCCAATTCTGGGTGTTGGAATAGAATGTAACTTTTTTGAGAGGCTTATTCATTTCCTTAATGGACATGGCATATATTTTTGGTGTCAAGTCATTAAACGTTGGCAGGGACCACGCCCCATATGGAAAAATGCACAGGAGATAGGTCTTTTTGGACAAAAGGGAATGGAATTGAACTAGATTATTTCTGGCATGAAACAACTCGACATTTGCCATATGGGAACACAAGATAAAATCATATGGACTGGGAAGATGGCGTTGGATAATATAATTGTCGCTGACACATATTTATCTCTCTGCAACTTTGATGCTTCTTAGGGTGAGCATCAAGTCTTCTATTCATTTTGGAAATCCAAAATTCCATATAAAATTATCATCTTCACATGGCTAGTCTACCACAACAGAAATCTTATTTGGGAGAATCTGCAGAAAAGGTAATGGTATGGTCCTGGTATGTGCTCCATTTGCAAAAGTGATGCCGAAAATAATAATCATATTTTTCTCCATTGTCAGTATCATGTACAGGTATGGAAATAACTTTCAGCTCTGATTGGTTTTCCTTATATACATCATGATTGCATTGTCGATTCTCTAAAATGGTGGAGTACTCAAAAAACTACATGGAGAGTCATCCCACTTTTCTTTTTCTGGGCGATTTGGAATTGGAGAAATAGGTATATTTTCCAAAATTCCACTGAAGATTTATGCATGTTTTTTGAAAGAATCATCACAAATCTTTACATTCACTCCACACAATCCACATGCTCTAATAACATACTTCAAAAACTAAACAACATGCAGTTCATATATCCTATGGGTTTTTTTGATGTGGCAGCACAAAGAAATACTCGTGGTTGTGGATTTTGGATTGCAATTTCTACTGATTTGTCACACAAGGTTTATTGGAATGGAGGTTATGGCACCAACACCAGTGCAAAAGCCATGGCACTATGGGGCCTTTTATGGTTCAATAATTTCCTTGATATTCCCCACATACATCTATATGGAGATTCAAAGATCATCATAGACTAGTCATGGGAAAAACATCCATAAACAACCCCATGTTGCAGGGTTGGATAGGGAGAATTGATCTATTATGGCAACATCTCAGTGATTCCACAATACAACATATTCGCAGAGAACAAAACAAGGACGATGATAGACTATCCAAAAAGAGATTACATGGTAAGATCGGCAAATGGTACATAGAAGTAACATGGGAACATAATATTTTTGATGTGGGGGATTTTCCATCACCGGGATAACTTTTTCTCTTCTCAGAGTTTTTTTGGTAAAATTTTGTAAAATGTTTATTTTGCAAAAAAAAATTGTAAAATGTTTATTTTGCTTAAGTTCAACGGCTGCCCAGCCATGAAAGGTCGATACAGGCACGATATTGCTTAAACAGATAATATGGATTACATTCAGGACCTTGTCCTGAATTTTATCTTTGCATACTTATATTTCTGATATTATGATGTGAACGAACATTTCATGTATATTCTATACGAGATAATATAACATTATTCTTTTTCCTCCCCGCGAAAAAAGAGTATACGGCTTCCACCGCCGCCAAGAGAAGGAGGAAGAAGGCTTCGTCCATATGACCCTCGGACCCGCTCGGACCCCATGCGGCTGTTGCTGCTCTTATTTACAAGCGTTTGGAATGAGCCCACGACCCACCAACGCCAGACGACGTCCCAACTGATTAACCAAGGCGGTCGTGACACGTAAGTTTCGATATTCTGGGGTGTCCATTTCATAAACGGAGGCATCGCGCATTTCTCGTCGCTTGTGATGTTGGAAACGTTGTCCACGTTTTCCATTTTTCACATTAATTGATTTTATTGTTTACCATATATATATATATATATATTTTTATTTTATTTTTTAATTTGAAGAATAGATTGGACTTACACCATGGTGGCCATTATTACATTAGTTCTATTTCAGTTGCTTGTGTTATTACAAAATGCGGGTTCCTCATGGATTACTGAGGTGGAAAGAGCTTTCATCATTAATGAGGAGTTGTCCTTTCCCAAGAGTACAGCCTTTGTTCGCCATCAGATCTGCTTCACTGTTCAGGCTTCTGAGGATATGGAGGAATTTGTAGGAATCGAAGTCGAGCAGGACTCTCTTTAATCTGTTAAGAGATTTGTTGAGACTTGCATTGTTAAACAGTTTACCCGTGTTTAAATTTTTTATTAAGATCTCCGAGTCTCCAAAAGCTTAGAATTCTTTGTCACTATTGGTACCATTCTATGACCCCTTTTTCCCTCCCAAAACATGACCATTTCCTACCTCTTTTCATCATTTATCCCTCAAATGCCTTGGAAATTGATTAATTAATAGTTTTA
>APFE030324921.1:0-21037 GCA_000404065.3 Pinus taeda | reverse complement strand
GCGCTGAAAACCGAAACTAGTGCATGACATGCAAGCAAACCAACTAAGAACTAAATCTTTTTCTGTAACAACTCGTATTTAATTTTCTTAAAAAAAAAAGCTAAAGATTGGGTCTCGAACTCATTGGAACTTGAAATAAATAAATAAATCAAGAAGTAATCATCAAAAACTTGGAAACCTTCGCTTGAGCTGGAACAAAAGTCATCCCCAAATCTTTGTTCGCAAGGGTTTAAAAAATCCGAACCTGTCATGACCATGACAAGGATAAAACATTAATAACTAATTCATAGTTCAAGAAATAAGATACATTGAAACATATCACTCGTTAGGGTTTGGAACCTACCTGTATCCAACTGTTAAGGCGATAACAATTTATTACCTAGTTGTCTTTAGTGCGACTTTTTGGAGGCTTTTCCGGTCAAATTTCTCTAAAATCCGGCAACAATTTATTGAAATCACAAGCTTGATGGGTAATCCCTTCACAATCAAAGTGTCCTGGGGTTTTTTGAGGGTGCTGAATCCAAATATGTATTTAAAAACCAGTTTGAATAACACAAAACAAGATTTCACCTCAATTTTTTCCACTGGATTCCGGCACCAGAATCTTCAAAAAATCGCACTAAAGACAACTCCATTTATTACTAGCTCATAATGAATTTCCGAGAATGAATGAAGGAGATTGGGTTTATTTTCCAAAAGAGTGATTCGATGAGATTCAAATATTTAAATTTACCTATACCTATAGCTAGAAGGGTGGGGAAAGCCTTCGTTTCTCCATAGGATATACTTTTGAGCAATATGTGTTGAGCCATCACTCCATGTGCAAAGGAAGAACAAAAGTCTGCAACAAAAACCTCGATTCCACTAAATAAATAGAGTGAATGTATGTAAAGGATAAGCCATTTAAAAATCGAAAATAGAATTGTAATTGTGAGTCCATAGCCGAAGGAGAATACCTGGTGGAGCTTCTCTTTTCGTTAGCTATGTAATCCATAATGAGCAATTTTCCTCCTATTCTAGAGCTAGGGAGACAACTGAGCCAAACCAATGTGAGAGAGGGGAGGTGGTTACTTCCATAAATGCATAACCTTGGATCCACTTTTTGTTTCAATGCACAATATTGAGTCGTTGATCCTAGGGTTCTCACAAACATCCAGGTGGAGCGAATCCCAACAATCAATAGTGCGACACAACTAGACACCTGTTGGGTGATTTAATTGTGAGTTAAATCCCTGTCATTAATTGTCAACGTGGGGTTCGTAGAACTGACGAGGTATGCATGTACTATATGTACTAGCTGGCTATTTATTAGAATAGATTAATCTAATGCAATTAAAACTAATTACAAAGTTAATTAAATCAATCCAATCCAAACCAAACCAAACATAAAGAAATTGAATTCTTGCATAAAGGAAATCACACTTGCATAAAATGAAACATACTTTCTGAATTGAAATGAAATAAAATAACTACACTATGTTACCAATATGTACAAATATGTGTAGACTGTGGTTGATGGAGGCCCTCCATTCCTTAGAAAGCACACCGAACAAATATCACATCTTGGAGATCAAAGTAGCAATATGTATTTCATAAATACGAAGTTACAAGATATTACAAGAATTCTCTCTCCTCACTTTACAAATCACATCTTGGATGGAACTTGAAACCTCCTACTAGCAACTAACAACTAGCTACCTCTAACCTCTAACCACTATCTACATCTTACAATTAACAACCCTTTGTATGAAGGATGCGCTCCTATTTATACAAAAATTAAGGATAACTATTCAGTAAATATAGATCCTTAGATCTCTCATAAATCCACATTTATCTCTTATGGTTACAACCAATCTCCTAAAAATGTAAGATACAAATCTTCTCAAAATTATCATCCATGATTCTTCTCCTTTAAATGTATATAGTTAAGGATCCTCATATTTTTCAGTATTCCACAAATCCTCATAAGTTGGAATTTGAAATTCGAATTTGTGGTTGGGTGGCCAAGTAGGATCCTTCTAGAATCTCCTGGTAGGCCTACAATATCACAAAACTCATAACACTTTTAGATATATATGAAAATATGTTAGTTTCCTAATACTTAATCACAAATTCACTTAAAATACTTAGAATTAATGACTTGGAAAATAATAATGATAAACCCATATAATTATAAAAATAGTTACTTGATGTAGGGTTATGGGGCTATAAAAATTACAGAATGAGGATAAAATGATGGAAATGAAGGTGAAAATGGATGACATTTTGGAGGTCCAACAACACGTCTAGAAGGTTCAAGACACCTTCTAATGAATTTCATAACATTTTCATAATCATACAAATGTTGTGAGAACATAAGTATAGGTAAACATTAATATATACACATATTGCAATGGGATAAGGTTTTAACACTTAATGTAATTCCCCAATTTGTGTGTAGAAAAATCAATATGCTCAACTATACTTAGCGCACAATGCAGGTTCATCATAAATCTTTTTATTAGCACTCCAAGATTATAGGAGACTAGAATAAACTCCCATGATATATTAATAATGGAACCATATTACAATAAGAACAATAAAAGGACAAGAAAATATATGCCTTGTTACAAGGAAATACTGTAGGAGTTTGGATTTAATTATTTTAACCTCAATGATCTGTAAATCAACAATTTATTTAGGGGTAAATTAACGAAGATACTTTATTTATTTATTTGGGCACTTTTTACAATTGGCATTAGAGCCACGATTTCCATATTGTGGCCTATTAAGGGGAAACCAAGAGAATAACAAAGTGTATTATTTGTTCCACAGAGAAAAAAGATGAGGAGAGGAAGTGGTGCAATGACTACACCACATGTAAGGCCACCTATAGGGTTTGGTTGAACACCCTTTCCATGACCCAATCCATAAATGTGGATTCAATTGGGGGAGGAGCCTCAAACTACAACTGATATGCCGCTAGAAACAATACAACAATAATTTGAGGGAAGAAATGGCTAATCTAAGCGTTGAAAATGATCGACTGATGTGGGAGAAGTAATGAATAATGAAGAGCCTAACTAACAAACATAATCATAGAAATTCAGTCCCAACTCTTGATAACGTAAACAAAGTAGAATCACACAAAAGGAGAGAGGACAACGTCTCTGGGGATAAAATGAAAAAAGAGGCAAAAATATGGAAGACATGATTGCAAGGAGAATTCAAAAAAATTAAACCTCCAACATTTGACGGTGAGTCAGAGGAAGATACAGAGGCATGGTTGGTAAACATTAATAAATACTTCCAGATTTATGAGTATGATAACAATTTGAAAACTCATTTGGAATCTACCAGCTCTAGGGAAAAGCTACTCTATGGTGGGAGGAAGTCAAGGAACTAATACACATGGGAGGAAATTTCAACGGTGGAATTTGATGGAAAGAATAAAATTGGAAAAACTACCAGAAGTTTAATTTTTAAATCCCGACAGTCATTGAATATTAGACGAGAGTTCTTTGATCGTCGAATATCCGATGAAAGTTCTTTGACCATCGAATGTTTGATGTTTTGTCTAATATCAATTTTCTGACGTGTTGTCCAATATCTGACAATGGTAATGAACCATTGTATAACATCAAATTCCATCGTTAATGACTTTTTTCCACTGAGAAAGTCTATATGAATTGCCTTTATGTTGAGTTTAATAACTATAATAATAAGTTAATATTGTGATTAATATATTAATAATATATATATTATATATATATATATATATATAATTATATATATATATATATATAATTATATATATATAATATATATATATATTATATATTAAATATATATTAATATATGCTTGAACATCACATAACTTTACTGTTCCATATGTACTTGCGATTGTTTTGAAAGATGTAGGCTTATTTTGAGGTTAATTTTTGAACAAAATCATCACTTAAAGTTTGGTGACAAAAAATGTCACATAACATTTGTCAAGGAGGCCAAGTATACATGGAATTGACATTGGGGTTTCGAAGGATCAAAAATGTTATTGCCCTTGTAAAAATGCAAGGGCTTGAATGTAAGAAGACTTCTAATAACAACAACTAAACCACAAATCATCCATTAGTAATTTATTCATTACATGTTTTTGTATTGTAGATTATTTTTTTAAATAGTCATATGTATATTGTATTTTAGATTGCATGCCTTTGTATTGTCTTTCTATTTTCAATGTATTTTATATTCTTTTGGGAGGTATTTGACCTATGTTGTCATCTTGATGTGGATAAATATTATTTGAATATTTTTGTTAGGATAGATTAAGGGGTTGGGTCGAGTTAAGGGTTAATTACTTTATGGGCTTAGGGATAAGGGGTTATTGTTTAAGGGTTTAGGGGTTAAGGGCTTAGGGCTTAGGGGTTCAAGGGCTTAGGGAAATGGGGTTAAGGTGCTAGGGGGTTAATGTATGTTTATGGGGTTAATTAGGACCTAGAGGATTTAGACATTAATTGGTTTTTATGGAGCATTATTAATAAGTTTTTAAAGTATATTATGCACATAGTCTAAAACATGGACATGGTGAATACATTTTTATAGGAAAGATAAAAAATATTATATAATATTTGACTAAAATTATAAGACAAAATACAAATTTATATATCATTAAAAACTAATAAATAAAAAATTGATTAGAATAAAATTACCATAATAAAGGATATATAAGATAAAGGGTCCGTTTATTAATTTAGGTAAGATGATAATTAATAAAAAACCATTTTTTATGAAAAATATTATTTAAAATAAAGAAATTACTTTATTGATTAAAAATTCAAATTTATAAACCACAATTTATTATAATGTTATGTTCCTAACTGCTATGGGACACAAGCCTTGCACTTGGTGTTTCAAAATGTTTTAGGTGACAATGAACTTTTTAATCCTAAGTGATATAGTGTGCCTAATTCTCTATATAACGTCTCTTTTTGTAATAAGTAAAGGGTCTCATTTGTTGTAAATTGTGAGAAAACTTGAAGTAATATCAAAGCTATAATAGTTCTAGGAAAATGGTAGATTAATGAAATGTTTGATAAATCATCAATGTTTATTTTTTCCAAATTTATCTTACTTATTATCACTCATGCAAGGTAGAACATTCCATTTTGAATGTCCTTTGAAGTAGGTGCAATGCTTTTATTCTATAACATTCACTTACCACTAAGTACAAATGAGTGAGTTTTTGACGTTTTGATCAAATCAAATAAGTAGTCAAAAAGAAAGAAAACCCCATTTTGTGTAGAAGGAGATATATTTGACGTCGTGCCCTATTAAAAAAGAGTTTCCTATAAAAAAATGTGTTTATTGGGTTCCCTACCACTTTCCTAAAGAAAAAAGGGGATCTTATCTAATTTTCTTATATAGGTTATTGATTTCAATGTTTAGAAATGAAAACTTTGAGTACATTTGTAAATGTGATGGAAAGAAAAGGGTTTGATTATTGTCAGGTGATTGTTTATAAATATTTTCAACATAAACATAAACATCTTGCTAAATTGAACAAGCTTCATGATCACATTGATTTGTTGTATTTGTTTCTTTCTCTCACCCAAGCTCATGGTTACTACTGCATTCTATTAAAAATTATGGTCTCTAAGTCAACTCTAGAAATAATATGACATTATAATGATGAATGAAAAATAATATCACTATGTTTTTTATTATGGTTATGATTATATATCTAAAAAATTATCTCACTTCCTACACGTCAATAAAAGTAACATACAAAATGATTAAGAATCATTCTCCATGAATGGAGGAATCTTTCCCCACCAAAATCCCTTGATTAGTGGATCTAGTCCCCAATACTAGGAATTTACATATGGAAAGGAACACATTCCTAGATTTTCTCAATCATTCCCTAGAGGCAAATTTGACTTGGTACTTATACAAAATGATTAAGAATCATTCCCCATGGATGGAGGAAGCTTTCTACACGGAAATCCCTTGATTAGTGGATCTTCTCCCTTGATTGGTGGATCTGCTCCCTTGATTAGTGGAACACATTCCTATATTTTCTCAATCATTGGATTTCCACAATTTGTGCCATAATTCCATAATATCTTGTTGACTTATTTATTTATTATTGATCCTCTAGTAGTAGGGAACAAGTCCCTAAATTATCTCATTCTCCAAATCTTCATAATCTGCCCAATATTCTCATAACATTCCACACAAAATAAATAATATTAGGCACAAATATTCAATTATTCATAAACCTTCCTAATGAATATATTAGAGTTAAAAATAAATTATCTAATGCAAAAAGAGAGGTTTAATGTGCCGAAGGATGGTCATAGGCCTTAGATTATTGTTTAATTTAGAGGCATGGGCCTTAATTTATGTCTAATTTAGATGCCCATCATATATTCTTCGCTACAAGGATCAATTATTTATATCACCGACATCCACCCTCAAAATTATATTTTTCAACATTTTCTTAAATATCTTGTTAAATTTCACAAACATCATCATTGATTTGTTGTCTGTGTTTCTTGGTCTTACCTAAGTTGTCTTAGTCTTTGTGTTTGTTGTGTTTGTTTTCCTTATATTTTATATTTGTAAATGTTTGTATCGATGTTTAAATATTTTCTATATATATTAATATTACTTTATTGATTATAATTGTATAGTATGGGCTCTTGAAGGCATTGCTCGATGAGGAAGAGGTGGTTGTAGTACAAGCACTTGTTCAAGAACATAGAGAAAATATTGAGGATCAAGCTAATGATCCTATGTAAGAATATAATGATGCTAATAACATAGTTGAAGAAGATGGGGCACATAGATTGATTTAGGAGACATTTATTAATGTTGGAATTGATGATGATGGAAACCAATATGATGGTCGTGCTTTTGATAAACTTGTACTTGAGAGGGAAATTCAACCTTTTTATGAAGGCTCAAAAACATCTCTTCTCTCCGCTGTATTGCTACTGGTCAACTTAAAGGTGGTTAATGGTTTGTCAAACACATGTGTGACACAGATCCTAAGGTATGTAACATATTTTGTGACATTTAATACTATATACATGATAAATCAATTATTTTTTCCTTTCTTTTTAATGTTAGTACGTTGATCATCATTTAATTAATTTGTAAAATTTGGATGAAATATGCATGATTAATATTGTTTAGTACATTAACCAATACTACCATTTTTTTATGTTGTAGATTATTAGGTGAATTTATGTTACCACCGTCAAATGTTTTACCTTGTACATATCGATATTTACATGTCATTATGAAAGATATTGAAATGGAGTATCAAGCTATTCATGCATGTCCTAATGATTATATTCTCTATTATAAAGAACACACGTCGAAAAGAAAATGCCCAAAATGTGATGAGAGTAGATATCAAACAAATAAAGTAACAAATAAACGTGTCTCACAAGGTTCTTTATTATATTCCCATAATTCCACGTTTGCAACAATTGTTCAAGTGCAAAATTATGCACAACTTATGGATTACCATACAACAGATAGAAGTGAAGATGGTGTTATTTGAATGCCTTCAAATGGATTTTAATTTAGGAATATAGAGGAAAGGTGGCCAAATGTTAAATAAGAACCTCATAATCTTAGGCTTTCATTAGCAGTTGACGGTGTCAATCCATTTGGACAACCTAAATCTACTTACTCGGTGTGGCTCGTTTTTGTTATCAACAATAACATTCCTCTGTGGAAGTCAACAAAGAGGGAGCACATAATGTTGACAAGGATTGCTCGAGGTATTAATTTGTTTAGAATATTTTTTTTAGCAAATAAAATCTCTTTTGACTTAGTTATTAGAGAATCCACAATAAAAACCATTTTCTGTCAACGTTTAAAATCCCAACCGGGATCCATCATTAGGACTTCATCAGGAAGTCTTGATGATGGATCCCTGTTGGGATTTGAAACATTGACAGAAAATGGTTTTTACTGTGGATTCTCCTGTAACTAAGTCAAAAGATATAAACCATAGATGTCTTAAATCCAGAAATAAAATCTCATTTGTTTTGTTTTTTCATAATTATGTCTTATATTTTTTTTGTTTACTCATATATGTTCAATTATGTCTTATATTTTTTTATATACTCATATGTGTAGTAATTGTGCACTACATGTTCAATCAATTAGGCAAGTACTAGGTCAAAGATATGAATGTATATATTGAGCCTCTTATCGATGAGTTAGTAGAGTTATGGAACAATGTCACGGTGTATGATATCTCTAGACCAGTAGATGCACAAAGGGAATTTGAATTCCAAGGAATGCTTATATGGACAATTCACAATGCCCCAGGGCTAACAGAATTATAAGATACGTTATAATGTTACCCTACACTGTAATAATAATTAATTTTGTGAAGTTCATTTCATGTATGCTTTTTAAATAGTTCCTTCATCCTACATACTTAAAATATTTGATATAAAAATTATTCCATCTCTTGTAGGTCTTCAAACAAAGGGTAAATTTTCTTATCTAGTTTGTGTTCCTAAGATGAAATCTCGTCCTTCAAGAAGCTTAGGAAAGGAGGTGCTTGATGAGTATAGGCACTTCCTCTCTAAGAAACATAGGTACCGAAGTACCGAAAAATGTCTTTTCAATGGGACAGAAGGGACTGGATTAAGACCATGGAGAATGACACCTCATGCATGGAAGTTGCAATATAATATAGTCTCTCAAGATATGGATCAAATTATCTATGTATCAATACATGATATGTTTGGTTTATTTTATATTTTTATGGAATTTTCTTCACTGTACTAATTGATAGGTTATATTGTTGTTATAATATCTTTAATTATGATTCACGTTGCAGGTCATCAAGGCATTAATAATAGGGCACTTCCACAAGGAATCAAAAGTTATCTGAAGCAATTCAATAAACTCCCCTACTATGAACACCTATGAATTTTTCATTTGTTTGATACAATTCACATTGGGAAAAATGTCAGAGATACCTTATGGTGAATATTAGATGGAAGGAGAGATAAAGAAAAATTTGTCAAGATTTCTAATAACATTAAGGAGGCCAATCATGCATTGCAAAGTGAAACTCATTCAAATAGCAATGGAGACGACCAAAATATAAGCACCCTTCCATGGTTATTGAAAGAACATCAAAGCAAGGTCCTTAAAAAGGTTATTGAAAAAATAATTTCCAACTGGATTTTCTTCAAACACAAAGAACATCCTAACAAAGAAAGGTGAATTAGGTTGGGTAAAAACTCATGATTGTCATACATTCATTAACATAATTATTTTGGTGTATATATTTATACATTGGCGAAACATCTTATTAATTAGTGTTTTTTTTTACTAATCTGGGAAAAAATAATGATTTATCATTATTTTTGGTACAATATGTTCTACTTCTATCTCTCTGAGAAAAATTGACAACAATGTCAAACAAGTTATATATGATCTTGGAAAATACATGAGGTAAGTGGATATTTATGTGCAAAGTGTATTTTGTTCAATAAGTTGTTGTACAACTTATATTTAACTACGTGTGTTTTACTTGTCATCATGCAGTATATACTTTTTCGTTGAAATATATGATTTTCTTACTTCATTTGTAGATGGTTGTCATCTAAAGAAATCAATAAGAAGATATAAAGTATTGGAGGAAACGAATTCCTCATATAATGTGTGAAATGCAAAAGTATCTACACTAACATTTTTCAATACACAAGAACATTATCTCATACACCAAGTTGAGGAGATTGAAAAGTATGGACCTGTACACAAAAGATCAATGTGGATGGTTGAGAAGCACTTGAAATCACTGAAGGCTTTTTTCAGACAAAAATCACTTCAAATCACTGAGGGTTCTATGGTAGAGGGATATATGGTATATCAAACCATGGTTTATATTTGTCAATATAGCCCTACAATAGGAAAACATATTAATGTATTGGATCGCATTTGGGATTCAACTCCATGAACTGGATCGCATTTGGGATTCAACTCCATGAACAAATTTGAAGGGGAGCACCTATTGGGGAAAGACAAAATGAAGAAAGTGAGATGTAAGTAGATAGTGGAGATTTATAGTACATTTGATTTTTTTGTTTGAATGTATATCATACATATTTAATTTTTAGTCTTCTTGCATAATCCATTATTATGAAGGTATAACATGGTAACTAATTTTATATATGCGAATTGCTTTATTTTAATACAGTCAGTCGAGAGTCGGATGTGTTGAAAATAACAACGATAAATGCTAAAAATAGAATTTCTATAAATAGCAGTTCAAACATTGTTGAACATAGCTATAAGGAATGAAAAATGGAAGTGCTAAAAATAATATTTTATAAATAGCATTTCGGGATACCTTCCTATTTTAGTCAGTCCCTAAACTAAAAATAGTGAAGTAAAGTTTGAATTTGATCTTAGCAACTGTTTGTAAAATAATTAATTAATTCATCTTGAGTTAATTAGTTGGGGAAAATGAAACATGAAGTCTATGTGGGGACACGCAATAGTTTCTCCATTAATTGAGGAATTTATCCATCACTTAAAGAGATAAGGATGAGTTGTAATATTGAGTAATTAGTTGACTCAGTTAACTGAGTCAAGTCCAGTTTGATTAATTCAAACGGTTTGTTGAATTAATGTAAGTTCAGTTAGTTAATTGATTTGAATTGGATCCTAGAAACTCTCTAAGTTTTCATGATTGTTTCAAATTATGCTAAAAGATTAAAGTCCTAGAAAAGATCGAAGCTATCAGAAGGAATCCTCATAAAAATTGTAGTTGTGGCCAGAGCAGAGCTACGAGGACCCTCGGTCAAGTGCGTAGACCGTTGGCCCATGGTAAAGCACAATGGCACAAAACTGGCAAAACCGGAGGCTAATTCGAGAAACAAAGGTGGATTTTGATACACGATTAGCGCTAAGTGCTATAGCGCTAATCGCGTATCGTAGGGTGTCCCCCTCAGTGAAGGAAAGCCCCGAAGTGCCCGGACCCGAAATCGCTATAAAAGTCAGAAAAGTAACCGTTTCGGTTCTGTAGTGCAAGATTCCCCAAAATCGGTAGGATATCAGAAGGCTTCGAGGCGGTAAGCAGTTTTGAATGAGTCCCGCCCGATGCCACACATTGAAAGACACTCGTCCGTCGAATGAGAGAGAAAATGACTACATCGGATGGGTAAACACCGTGTGACTTGTCTGTCTGATATGAAGGACGACCGTAAGATCTGGGGGGCCCAGATCGATGGCGGAGATACATCCTGATGACTGACTAGATTTGACAGGTTAAAAAGCAAGATGACAGGGGATTTGAAGTCCAAGGTGGATGATGAGTTGGCAAATGATTCATGTTCGTAGGTGAACTTGAAGCAAACAGATTTAATGACCATTCGAATATGATTCAGGGAATCTGATACCCAGTTTGTTAGCAAACAAGTGGCCACCTCCCTGTGAGGGGTTACCCAGTGATGATGACGCAGAGCAGAGGAATTTGAATGAACAGAGGAAAGGAAACCATAAGGCTGGGAAGCGGAAATGAACAGTAAAAAAGAACAAACTGGCTTGAAATCCATAAACTGACAGAAGCAGAGAAAAAAAGCATATAGAGAGGCAGACAAGAGTTATCTAGACACAGAAAGCTAATAGCAGAGCACAGAGAGTAGAAGCCAAGGTGACCTGAAGGCAACATCGAGCTAGACAGAGCCAGAGAGAGTTAGAGAGAGTCTATGTACTCCATTGAAGGTTTGAAAGGTTCAAGCAAACTCCTCGGCATAGGCTTGTCATACTACTATGACCCTCAGAAGTCGAGTTTCAGTAAGGAGATTTTGTGCACTCCATTCCTACTGACTCCATTTTGTTTAGTGAGTCTCGAATTGAGCTCACTGTTGTAAAAAATCTGCTTGAAAACATAATAGAGAGGCCACCACTGAAAGGCTGGACCAGGAGACGTAGCCCAGGAGCATTAGGTGAACTCCTTATTAAACTTGTTTTGTTTACATGTTTGACTATTATGTTTTCTTTGATTGCCTCAGTGTCTATGTATTATAGCAATCTTATCAATCC
The DNA here is from genome assembly GCA_000404065.3 of Pinus taeda. Classification (NCBI taxonomy): domain Eukaryota; kingdom Viridiplantae; phylum Streptophyta; class Pinopsida; order Pinales; family Pinaceae; genus Pinus; species Pinus taeda. Next base: position 8,971 of record APFE030324921.1, on the reverse strand, counting down.
GTTGCATAAGTAATATAGGCACATCCATGCACATGAGTCTGCAATACCTTTAATTCTTTGTCCTGGATAAATTCCAGATCAAGTGGTATTAGAGCTCTAGGTTACTAAGGTTAGACAAGCTTGTGTTGGATCTTGTTGTTGAATGTTAACTAGATCAAAGCTTAAACTTAGGAGAAGGAGGATTGGCCGAAACTAACCCAGAAATTGGAAGAGTCTATTCTAAAAGGAAAACGTCAGAAGATAATCCCTTGGAATCAGACCACCAGTTCATGGATAGTTTTATGACCTTGAGATCCATGGTGGAGGAAATGTATAGGGACTTTAAGAAACATAGAGATGAAGATTCATCAAGCTCCAAACAAGACAAAGGAGTAGAAGAATGTCTCCTCCATAACCATTCTAAAGGCAAAGGGAAAGCATAAAAATTTCTCACACCTCCTAATAGCCTTGAAAATAAAAAGAAGACATATTTGATTAAATTAGATGTTAAATTCGATTTACCAATATATGATGGAGAGTTGAATGCATAGAAGCTATATAATTGGATCAGACAGATTTATGTTTATTGCAGAGTGCAGAGCATTAACTCAGACAAGAGTAAGATTCAGCTGGCCAACCTACGCCTGGGAGGCACTGCCTTGGTATGGTGGGAAGGCAGGACACGAGCTGACATGAAGAAACATGGTAAGATTATTTCTGTCTAGAGTGAATTTGTTTCTGCAATTAAAAAGCAATTCTATCCACTAGCCTACATGCATCAAGCCATGATGAGTTGGCAAACTTTTCAACAAGTAAAAGGGCAAAGTCTACAAGGTTACACCCAAGAATTTAGGAAAAGAGCTTTGATTATAGGAATTTCTCTAGACTCACCTGAGACTCTGTTGAAGTATATAGGTGGTCTACACAGCTACATGAGGCACACTATCCTCATGTTTAATCCCACTAGCATAGGTGACGTATCCGTTCAGGCTACACATCTTGAAGCTAGAGGTAAGAATGGGAACCCAGAAGTTGGGGGATCATCCAAACCCACTACAAGCAAAAATAAGGAGAAAAGAAAACAAAAATGGAAAGACAGGAAGACAAACACTATACAGAAAAGCAAGTCTTCATGCACTCACTGCAAGAAGGATGGGCATGATGATGAACACTGCTAGATTCTGCATCCGGAGCTGAAACCTAAGAAGTTCGAGGGCAAGAAGAAGAAGACTGTTGCAGCTATTCAAAAGGATTTGGGGTCAGACTCAGGAGATGAAGCAACAATCGCAGCCATAGATATAAAAGGCAAAAATTTTGAAGCATCTACTAGTAATTTTGCACAATCTACTAATAATGAAGAAAATGAGAGAAAAAGACGTGAGCTTTTTCATATTCGAGTTATTTCCAATCATCAAAAGGTTGATACTTTGTTTGATAGTGGCTCACAAGTAAATTTAATTTCAGAAGAAATTGTAAAGAATTTGGGATTACTAACCACACCTCACAAGAAACCATATCCATTAGGTTGGCTATGTGATAAGGCAAAGCTGCAAGTGACTAGACAATGGAAACTTAAGTTTTCTTTTGGGTCAGCATTTGTAGATGAGGTTGAGTTAGATATAGTTCCTTTGGATATATGTGGAATTTTTTTAGGAAGTCCTTACTTGTATGATAGAAAAACTATTTTCTATAGAGCTGAGAACAAGTATCTACTCATTAAAGATTGGAATGAATATATTGTAAGAGTCAAACAAGAGTTAATTATACTCTCATAAACTCAGGGCAGATGAAATGAATTATAAATTCATGCAAACAATTTTTACTGATGGTTGTAAAGGAAAATAAACCTGATAAAACCAATGTATTTGAGGGTTGTGATGCTAAACAACAAGCTGATTTAGAAAAAGTTGTTTCAAAATATGATGTATTGTTTCAAGAACCTAAAGGTTTGGCACCCAAAAAGGAAATAGTGCATGATATTAATTTGCAACAAGATGCTCCATTGCCCAACATCAGAATGCATAGGTTGTTTGCTTTAGAGAATGTAGAAATCAAGAAGCAGGTACAGGAGCTGCTTGAGAAAGGTTTCATCAGACCTAGCACATCACCATGTGGGTCTCCAATTGTTTTGGTGAAGAAGAAAGATGACTCGTGGAGAATGTGCATTGGTTATCGAGCACTGAATAAGATAATGATAAAAAATCATTATCCCCTTCCTCACATAGATGATATATTATATCAGTTGAAAGAGGCTATTTATTTTTCTAAGTTAGACTTGCATAGTGGCTATCATCAGGTCAAAGTTGCAGAGCAAGATGCATGGAAGACTACTTTCAAAACAAAGCAGGGATTGTATGAGTGGCTGGTTATGCCTTTTGGCTTAACTAATGCTCCTGCTACTTTCATGAGAGTAATGAATGATGTACTCAGACCTTTTCTTGATGATTTTGTTATTGTATATCTAGATGACATTCTTATATTTAGTAAAACATGAGAAGAACATTTAAAGCATGTTAAGCAGACACGGGATGTTTTGAAAAGAGAAAAACTTTATGTTAAACTCTCAAAATGTGAATTTGGAAAAACATCTTTGAATTATTTGTGACATATAGTAGGGGTGGTGAATTGAAGATAGATCCCTCTAAGGTTGCAGTCACTGTAAACTAGCCCAAACCCAAATCTGATACAGAACTTAGAAGCTTCTTAGGAGAAGCACAATACTGGAGAAAGTTTATTTCTAACTTTCGTTAATTGCAGCTCCCTTACATGCTTTAATAGGATTGAACAAGGTGTTTCAGTGGGGAGGCAAACAACAGAAAGCCTTTAACAACTTGAAAGAAAAGATTAGTACAACACCAGTACTAGCACTTCCCGATCTTCAAAGGCCATTTGAGATTGAAACAGATGCCAGTGACTATGCCATGGGAGCAGTGTTGATGCAACACAATAAACCCATATGTTATCATTCTGAGACATTTAATTCTGCAGGAGTTAACTATCCCACATATGATAAAGAATTGAATGCATTAGTACATAGTGTGAAAAAGTGGAAACATTACTTAATGGGCAAAGAGACAGTTATACACACTGATCATCAACCACTTCAATATCTACACTCCAAAACTAAGTTGCAGCAATCAAGACACTATAGATGGATGGGTTTTCTACAACAGTTTCATTTAGTCACTAGATATAAAAAGGGCATACACAATAAAGTTGCAGACATGTTATCTAGACCAATTTATAAATGCATCTACTATACTTAAGCATAATTTAGTATTGCATGAGAGCTACATTGAACAATATGCTCAAGATATAGATTTTAAAGATGTATATGCAACTTTAAGTCAAGGCAAACGAGTAGAAGAATTGGATTATCATATTAAAGACCAACTCTTGTATCATTGTGGGAAGCTATGCATTCCACAAATTGAAAGAGTAAAGATAATTCAAGAAGCACACACTTCTCTAATATCAGGTCACTTTCGGGTAAGTAAAATGGTTGCACAGATGCAAATATTTTGTTATTGGCCAAAGATGAATGAGACAATTTCTAGATATGTAAGAGGGTGTACCATGTGTGCTAAAATCAAGCCCAACAATAGAAAACTAGGTTTGTAAAATCCACTACCAGTTCCTTCTCATCCTTGGGAAAGTGTTTCCATGGACTTTGTTGGAGGACTACCTAAATCTAGGAAAGGTCATGACTATTTATATGTTGTTGTGGATTGTTCAGTAAAATGTGTATTTTAATACCTTGTAACAAACAAATTATAGCTGAACACACTGCAAATTTGTTCTTTCAGCATGTATGGGTTCATTTTGGATTACCCACTTCCATAATATCTGATCGAGATACCCGATTTGTTGGGAAATTTTGGTCAAGTTTGTGGGAATTGATGGACAACAGGTTGAAGAAGAGCACAACTTTTCATTCGTAAATAGATGGTCAAACAGAAGTGGTCAACAGGATAGTGATCCAGTTGCTCAAAGGCTATTGCAGCAAGCATCCCAAACTTTGGGATGAACATTTATGTTATGTGGAACATGCTTACAATCGAGCTAAACATTCTTCTACACAGAGATCTCCTTTTGAGACCTGTTTTGGTTTCACACCAAGGTCTCCCTTGGATTTTGTCTTTGCTAAAAACATAGTAGTTGATGGACAGAGTGATGTGGACAAGGCAACCAAGTTCATTGAACAAATCTAAGAGATTCACCAGGCAGTACATGAACAACTGGAAAAGAGCTAAGCCAAGTATAAGGCAAGGCATGACAAGCATCGAATTGAGCATAGTTTCCAATTTAGTGATGAAGTCTAGTTATATATCAGCAAAGCCCGAATGCAAGGAGAAGGTAAGAAGCTAAAGCCAATAAGGTATGGACCTTTCAAGATACTTGAGAAAATTGGTGAGAATGCTCTTTGCCTTGACCTATCAGCTTACATGCACATCTGCTCAGTTGTTAATGCAGACAGCTTGAGACTATTTGAACCTTCATTAATTGAAGATCCTGAAGAGCAGAGTCAATTGCCTTCTATTGATGATCTATTACCTGAATATCTTAATGAGTTGTAGGAAGATACAGTTCTGGACAGGGAGGTAAGAACTACACACAGAGGGGATGTTGAGTACCTTAGTATTAGACTTAAAGGTTCAAAGCCAAGTAGTGCGAAATGGATAGAAATTGAGTAAGCGAGGAAGCAATACCCTCATTTGATTGATGCTTGAAAGAAAACCAACCTTTGGTGGTCCAAAAGTTTTTTCAGTGGGAAGGCCGTGATCCGAATTGGATCCTAGAAACTCTCTAAGTTTTCATGACTGTTTCAAATTATGCTAAAATATTCAAGTCCTAGAAAAGATTGAAGCTATTAGAAGGAATCCTCATAACAATTGCAGTTGTGGCTAGAGCAGAGCAATAAGGACCCTCAGTTAAGCACGCAGACCATTAGCCCATGGTAAAGTGCAATGGCACAAAACTGGCAAAACTAGAGGCTAATTTAGGAAATAGAGGTGGATTCTAATATGCGATTAGCGCTTAGTGCTAATCACATATTGCAGGGTGTCCCCCTCAGTGAAGGAAAGCCCCAAAGCGCCCAGACCTGAAATCGCTATAAAATTAAGAAAAGTAATTGTTTCTGTTCCATAGCACAGGATTCCCCAAAATCGGCAGGATATCGGAAGGCTTCGAGGCAGTAAGCAGTTTTGACTAAGTCCCGCCCGATGCCACACATCAAGTGACACACGTCCGGCGGATGAGAGAGAAAACCGCCTGCATTGGATGGGTAAACACTATGTGACTTGTCAACCCAATATGAAGGACGACCGTAGGATCTGGGGGGCCCAGATCGACAACAAAGATACATGCTGTTGACTGACCGGATTTGACAGGTCAAAAAGGTAGATGACAGGGGATTTGAAGTTTGACGTGGATGATGAGTTGGAAAACAATTTGTGTTCGCGGGAGATCTTGAAGCAAACAGATTTAAAGAACATTCAAATATGATTCAGGAAATATGACACCCATTTCGTTAGCAAACAGGTGGCCACCTCCCTACAAGGCGTTACCAAGTGATGATGACACAGAGCAGAGGAATTCAAATGAACAAAGGAAAGGAAACCAGAAGGCTGGGAAGCATAAATGAACAGTCAAAAAGAACAAACTGGCTTTAAAGCCATAAACTGATAGACACAAAGAAAAAAAATCATACAAAGAGGTAGACAAGAGTTAGCTAGACACAGGAAGATAATAACAGAGAACAGAGAGTAAAAGCTGAGCTGACCTGAAGGCAACATCGAGCTAGATAGAGCCAGAGAGAGTTAGAGAGAGTATGTGTACTCCATTGAAGGCTTGAGAGGTTCAAGAAAACTCCTCAACATAGGCCTATCATACTACTGTGACCCTTAGAGCTCGAGTTTCAGTAAGGAGAGTTTGTGCACTCCATTCCTACTGACTCCATTTTGTTTAGTGAGTCTCAAATCGAGCTCACTGTTGTAAAAACTATACTTGAAAACATAATAGAGAGGCCACCACTTAAAGGCTAGACCGGGAGACGTAGCCTAGGAGCATTGGGTGAACTCCTTATTAAACTTTTTTTGTTTACATGTTTGACTGTTATGTTTTCTCTTATTGCCTCAGTGTCTATGTATTCTAGTAATATTATCGAACTGTTGCATAAGTAACATAGGCACATCCATGCACATGAGTCTGTAATACCTTTAATTCTTTGTCCTGGATAAATTCCAGATCATTAATGCTTGTATGCATGTAACTATTTCACTTCAGATAACCAAGTATTCTCTCATAAATAACTCATGCATGTCAGTTCAGACAGAGACCCAGTTGAGATCAGATGGAGGGGCAGTGTACTATCATTTTCTAGAGCATTCCATTGTGAATATTCCTTGCATGTAGAAGGAATTCTTTCCTTGAGGATTGTGCAGTTACTTCTTCAAGTTTAGTGAGTGTGATGTGGCCAATTCACACATGTGGCTTCACTGGACCCCAAGCAAAACTATGCAAGGAAATAGGAGGCTTGGAGGGCTTGAGGAGGACATATACAGTGTCTATTCAGTCCGTGAAATGTATCGTTTGATTGCAGAGAGAGTAGGATAGATTGAGAGATGATTCTTTTTGTAACTTGAACAAGATTTCCACTTGTATGATAATACAAAGTTGGGGTTTTAGGCTAAGGATTTCCCTGGGATATTTCTTCTGTGTTATGTGTGATTGATTTCTCATTCTCAGTTATATGTGTTCTCTTGATCTTGCTCAATTCGATTAAGCTTTCGCAAAGTGTTGTAGAAGTAGATCTTGTATTGTGTTTTAGTATATTGCATAATCTGTTGATCTACAGTGGGAATTTCTACATGGTATCGAAGTAAAGGTGATCAAGGCGAAGAACAATATACAAGAAGGAGAAGTTCAAATTTTTGGTTCTTGAATATAGAAATCGAGTTCTTATCACATCTCTATTTCACCAATGGCATTCAGTGGTTTAAGACTCGAGTATGCCCTTGATGGCAACTTGAATTATATAGCCTGGAAGGATCACATGGAGGCAGTATTAGAGGATAACTGTCTAAAGGACCTTATTGATCAAGAAGTCCCCAAGTTGATTGATGCTACCCAACTGGCGGAATGGAAGAAATGTGTGGCTAGAGGAAGGAGAATCCTCCTGGAGCGAGTTCGAGACTACATTGTCTCAAGCCTCCATGAGAAGGAGACACCATTTCCAATATGGAAAACATTGAAATATTTATATCATAACAACAACGATCAGAGGAAGTTGGTGCTGAAAGACAAGCTTCGTAAGATCAAGTGTGAAAAGGGCGACATGATCTCTACATATATGAACAAGCTCACCACCTACAGGGATGAGCTTGGAAGTGTAGGGATCATGGCCGTTGATGATGACATGGTGAGTCTTGCACTCCTTGATCTTCCTAAGAGCTGAGATAGCTACCAACACTTGGTTAATGGAAGAAAAAAAACTTCCAGATTGGGAACGACTTTGGTCAAATTTGATGCAAGAGGAAATAAGAAGAAGAACCAGAGATGGATCCTCATCGAAGCAAGATGATGAGGAAAATCTAGCCTTAGTGAGTAAGGCGAGGAAAGGGAAAGGGAAGGCGCCATCCCAAATCCGGTTCTTCCCATGGTGGGAAGAAGATTGACAAATCAAAAGTGTGATGCTTTCATTGCCATGAAGTGGGCCATTATGCTACGAATTTTCCACAGAAGAAATCCAAGAAGGGTTCCTCAAAGGGAACTGATGGTGAGGCACTGGCCTCACAGTTTGAGCTGGATTTCTCACTTATCACATGCATGGTTTCATCCATGGTGGGATGTGTGTGGTACCTGGACAGTGGAGCTTCATTCCACATGTCAGGGGACAAGAACCTTTTCAGTACCTTGGAGGAGAAGGATCTCTAGATGCGGATCGAGATGGGCGATGATGGAAATTACCGTGATTCAGGTGAAGGTATGATTATGTTTTAAAGGGAGCATGGAGCTCCCCTCACCCTGATTGATGTAAAGTATCTACAAGGTCTAAAGAAGAATCTTGTGTTTGTTGCTATGCTAGAAGATAAAGGCTATGATGTAGTCTTTAGTAAAGGAATGGTATTCCCGAGGCATATCGGTACTGGACAGACAAAGCGAATAGGAATTTGAGTCAAGAATCTCTACAAGCTGGAGGTAGAAAACTATGCTGCTTTGAGTTCCAAAGATAAGATGGTGCAAAGCTAAGACATTGGCGAGCTATGGCATAGAAGACTAGCCACTTGCACCATGGAGCCCTGAAAATCATGCAGTAGATTTCTACCGGATTACCTAAGGGAAAACTTGAGTAGACAACTACATGCAAAGGTTGTACTTTGGGTAAGTATGAGAAATCTTCCTTTCTGGATCGAGATAGTAGAGCTGGAGCAATCCTGGAGTGACTTCACTCATGTAGGTTTTAACCCTATACAGAAATTACCTGCATACGAATTCTAAATCACAAGGAAAAAATGCGAGAGCATAACACATAAAACACATCTACACAAAGATTTCCCACTGGATCCCTAAACCGGGACTACCAGCTTGATTTTTCATTATATTCCTTTCAATGTTACAATACATATTTATACATGTCGAAGCATCCAATACCATGGACTGAAAAACCATCGCGTCCAAAAAACATGTGCGAAAATCATGCACAAAACCATAGGTGGGTCCGCCCAACCTAACATTGGGTCCAAAACCAAAATTTTCAGGGGCGTTGCCCCGGATCCCATAAAGTGGGGTTATGGGTACCCCTCAAACCCCCTGTTAACTATGTGGAAAGAATATAACACAAGCCAACGATCTCCCACTTGTTGTTTTCTTTCCACAGGGGGCCACAGGAGAGCTTAGTCATTTTTCCAGCCCTAAAATGCCCATTGTTTCTCTACACCAAGAGAACTTCTCAAAGCTCACAGATTTTGTCAATGCATCTGCAGTATTCTTC
>APFE030324920.1:7838-30146 GCA_000404065.3 Pinus taeda | reverse complement strand
CTTCCGCAGCTGCAGCGCTCGAGAGATCACCCTTCACAGATTCGCTTTCCACTTCACTTTCATATAGATCGAGCTTTTGAAACAATAACCCAATATTTCAGATTTTAAGATATTCAACCCAAAAGCATACCCAAGCCAAATGATCTCCTTTGCTTTATATAGGCAAGCTCTTCCTCAAATCATGGATCATGGGGCTCAATAATAATAATAATATAAAACAATACCACGAGCCAAAACCATAGGATCAAAAATTGTGGGACTAATACCATGAACCAACCATGAAAGTGCGTGAACTTTTCTCCACATGAAATAAACTTTTCTCTGCATAAAATTCCGTGAACTTTTCTCTACATGAAATAAACTTTTCTTTGCATAAAATTCCGTGAACTTTTCTCTACATGAAGTAAACTTTTCTCTGCATAAAATTCCGTGAACTTGAAAATAAATTTGTTGCACTATAATTTATCATCTGAGTGATTTTCCATCAAGGACAACACTTGTCTCATAATGCCAACAATGTTGACATGGTGCTCAAACTATTGGTGGAGAAACAATTATATGCAAAAATCTCCAAATGTTTCTTTGGAGTACAAGAGGTGGAATATCTGGGTCATATTGTATCTCATGAAGGTGTTAAGGTAGAGCCTAGCAAAATTAAACCATTAAGGAATGGAAAATCCCCACATCCATAAAGCATCTAGGAGGATTTCTCGGGTTGATAGGGTATTATCGCAAGTTTTTTAAGAATTATGGGAGAATATCAGCATCTCTAAGAACATTATTGAAGAAAGATGCATTTTCATGGACTCCAGAAGCAACAAAGGCCTTTGACATCTTAAAGAGGCAATGTGCCAAGCACTAGCCGTAGCTACACCAGACTTCACAAAAACCTTTATTGTGGAATGTGATGCCTCAGGAAATGGAATCAGCGTTGTTTTAATGCAAGAATAAAGACCCATTGCTTTCAAAAGTTATCCAATCAAAGGCAAGTATTTACACAAAGCTATTTATGAGAAGGAAATGTTGGCAATACTACATGCACTTAAGAAATGGCGACCCTGCCTAATGGGAAGACACTTCAAGGTAAAAACTAGGCTTAAATACTTTTTAGAACAAATATTATCTTCATAATAGCATAAAAAATGGGTCACAAAGATGTTGGGTTATGACTTTGAAATCATATACAAAAAAGGGAAGTAAAATGTATTGGCAAATGCACTCTCTAGAAAGGATGAGGATGTGGAAGCATTTCTTTGTGCCATTTCTATTATCTAACCATATTGGATAAACAAAACAAGGGATGAATTGAAGAATGACGAGGAAGTGTGGGCACTCATTTAAAAGATACAACAATATCCTAGTACATATGATACATTTATCTAGAAAAAAGATTCGTTATGGTACAAGGATCGGGTATACCTATGTAATAATTCCCAACTCAAACAAAAGATTCTTAGGGAATTGAATACCTCTCCCTTAGGAGGGAACTCAGTATTTCTAAAAACCTACCACAGGGTTAAGAAGGATTTTTTTTGGGATGGCCTTAAATCGGATATTCAAAAGTTTGTGGAGGAATGTTTGATTTTCCAACAAAATAAAGTTGAAACAATTAAGACTCCAAGACTATTACAACCTTTATCCATTCCAAGCCAATGTTAGGAGGAGGTTTCAATGGATTTTATCCCATGTTTACCCAAGTCCAAAGGAAAGAATGTTATCATGGTGGTAGTGGACAGACTTACCAACTATGCATGCTTTTGCACATTATCTCATCCATTTAAAGCAAGTACAGTTTCTACTACATTTATGGAAACAATTCAAAAGCTACACAGAAACCCAAAGATTATTGTAAGTGACAAAGATCCCATTTTCACTAGAAATTTTTGGACAGAATTATTTTATTGTCTTGGTACTCAATTAGCTCATAGCTCATCTTATCATCCTCAATCTGATGGGAAAACTAAGATAGTAAATAAATGTTTGGAAGGATATCTTCGTTTCTTTGTATCTGATAACCAGACACAACGAGTCAAATGGTTGCCTCTAGCTGAATGGTGGTATAACACTTCCTTCCATACTGCAACAAAAATGACCCCATTTATGGCACTTTATGGATATCATCTACCATCCATCACATCATATTTAAGAGGAAATTCTAAGTCTGAAGCAGTGGAAGATCACATCGAGCATCAGCAACAAGTTCTCCAACTCTTAAAGGATAACCTCACCTTGGCACAAAAGAGAATGAAACAACAGGTAGATCAACATCGCAGCAAAAGAAGTTTTGATGTACGTGATTAAGCATTCCTACAGCTACAGCCATATAAACAAATGTCCCTCAAGCAAGCTAAGAAGGATAACAAATTATCACCAAAGTATTATGGTCCATACAAGGTGTTGCAAAAGATAGGTACTATGGCATACAAATTGGAGCTTCTTGCAGCTTCTCGAGTGCACCCAGTTTCCATGTTTCATGCTTAAACAAGGTTATAGTGACAAGCTTCTAGTTCATATAATATTGCTAAAACTTGATGAGGAAGGAAAAATCATATTGGAACCTAAATCAATCAAAGAAACAAGAACCCAACAGCTACGAAATAGATCAATTTCAGAGTATCTCATCAAGTGGAAGAACTTACCCGTTGAAGATTCCACATGGGAGGATGAGAATTTTATATAGAAGCATCCAAAACTACTCAAGCATTGAGGACAACACACTTTTTTGAAGGAGAGGGGCATGTTAGGTCCTATAATATTAGTGATCCCCCATTACTATTTTTGTTGTATCCCTTATTATTATTATTGTGCCCCTATTGTCCCCCATAGAATCCCTCTATTGTTATTTTTTGTGCCTTTATATTATTATTGTTAGGTCGGCTTGGTTATATTGTGACCCCGTAGACTCCTATATATAGAAAGGAGGTTTTGTCATTTGAATCATCTCAGAATTGTTCATTTGTGTAATGTAAAGGAGGTTTCCCCCTCGAAGAGGCTTATTTCTAAGGCATTGATCTATCTTTTCTATCTTTTTGTGAGTCAATTTCATAACAGAGGTCATCTATTGATACTAGGTAGGCCATGGCTAGCCATAACCAATGCATTTATTAGCTATAGATACGATGACATGATTATTTGTAATGGAAGTTTAACAATTTTTTTTATATTATATCCACCAAAAAGAGAAATAACCGAATTGGAGAATGAAGAATGGATTGAAGTTGATGATGGAGATTATGAAAATATTCAACAAGTTTTAAATATCTCACAAAATAATGAGGAAAACCAATTAATGAATCTTATGAATAATTGTGATTTTTCTCAATATTTTCAACAAAATTATTGTGTGCATATGTTAGATAAAATTTTTCAAGAAATATGTAATATTGAATAATTTTCATCATGACAATCCAAGCTATTGTTAAATCCAATGGCAAAATTTAGCAATACTCTTGTAGAAATCAGTCTGATAAAAACATTAAATATCAATAATAACTTGGAGGAATTTAAAAATGAACAAATGATTAAATATTACAAAAACATTCCTCTGCATTTGCATGGGAATATATAGACATGAAAGGAATAAATTGAAATACTTTCATGCGTCATACAAACACACACACACACACACACACACACACAAGAATGACAAACTTGTAAGACAACCTTAAAGAAGGACAGATCTTAATATGAGGGAAATTTTTAAAGAATAATTACAGAAATTTCTTAGTGTAGACTTTATTTATCCCATTTAAAATAGCCAATGGATTTCACCATTGGTTATTTTTCCAAAGAAAAATGGAAAGTTGAGAGTTTTGTATTGATTACAGAGAATTGAGTAGAGAAACTTTAAAATATCATTTCCCATTACCTTTCATTGATCAGGTTCTAGGTATATTAGTAGGGAAAAAAATTCTTCTTTTCTTGATGGATTTAGTGGATATAATCAGAGTCAAATAGCACATTAAGATCAACATAAGACAAATTTTGCATGTTCATGGGGTATCCATGCTTATAGAGTAATTCCTTTTGGATTATGTAATACACCTGCTACATTTCAAAGGGTAGTATTGGGTATTATTTTTGACTTGGTCCATGATTATGTATAGGTATATATGGATGAGTTTACTATTTATGGAGATGCTTTTAAAGAAGCTTTAGAAAGACTAGAAAAATTCCTTGTTATATGTCAAGAAAATAATATTTCATAAGTAATGAGAAATGCTTTATGATGTTTAATTAAGGAATTGTTCTAGGATGTCATGTTTTAGGTTCTGAAATTAAATTGGATTCAACAAAGGTTTAATTCATCTCCAACATTCTGGTACCTAAATGTCCAAAGTATGTAATAAATTTTCTTGAATTCAAAGGTTATTATATAAGGTTTATAGAAAATTCACAAAACATGCTTCACCACTTTTTAAAGTACTCATCAAAGATTGTGAATTTTGATTGGGATTATGATTGTCAAAAATATTTTGAATTGTTCAAATAGGAAATTTATGAGGCACCCATCTTAAGAAGACCAAATTGGTCCCTTCCATTCCTATTTCTATTGATGCTTTAGATGTAGCTTTAGGGGTTGTATTGAGATAAAAATATCTAACTCCTTATGCAATATAATATACAAGAAAATTTTTCTCATGCATAGTTGTATTACACAGTCACATAAAAGGATTTCTTGGTAGTTGTTCATGGTATCAACAAGTTTATAAATTATATTACTAGATATTGTTAGCACCTAAATCTGCCTCAGGCTGAAACAAGGAAAAATTCAGGGTAACCACAAACCACGCTCAGTCTGGTAGCTAGCCCTACCAGAACAGGAGAGGGCTCTCTGTGAATCACACTCAGTGAATAAGTAAATGAAATGGCCTGAGATGAATTATAATGAACTATTTGTCTTAGGCTAGTAAGCGAAAATGAAAATAAGGAGTGATTTTTATGAATGATTGTGTTTCTGGGATGTTATGGGACCATTGGACCTCAATGAACAGAGAACTTAACATAAAGGCACAGAGTATTTCGTGAGGCAAGGTAGGCAGAAAGCATAGAAATTTTAGTTTTAAGATATGGTGGAATGGAAAGATTGATTAAGAAAGTGAAAAGGGCATGGACAACATGAATCCTTTTCAACAGAAGAATGAACACTATACATGAAATTTTCCCACAGGTAGAGAAATAGAATTGAATTCTACCTAATCTCACTCGAAAAATTTCACCCGAAATGAATACGAAATGAAACTATGGAACATAACAAAGAAATGGAGAGATCAATTAAGAAGGTGAAAAGGGCATGGGAAACATGAATCCTTTTCAACAGAATAATGAAACACTACACATGAAATTTTCCCACGGGTAGAGCAATAGAATTGAATTCTACCTGATCTCACTCGAAAAATTTCACTAGAAATGAATACGGAATGAACTATGAAACATAAAAAGATACATATGAAACATAAGAGACACACTTGCTACACTCACAACCACAGGAATCTCATGAAACAGAGCCATTGCCTTTCATTAATTCTCTGTAAAAATATATAGTGCAGAAACGAAGTTTCTTTCCCACAATCTCCCAGAAGTTACAAGCCAACCAACCAACTTGCAAATAACTTGCATACAATATATAGAATGTGTGAGGAAGAGATAGAATTCCCAAGGGTTGGGAAGTTACTCAAATCATTTCGAAATGGAGATGGAGAGCCAACAATCAGCTACAGGTGCAGCGCTCTCAAGCATGACATTCGGCTGGGGTGACCCTTTGCATTCCTTTGCTAGTTGGATAGATGCCCATCTGGAGAGAAAACTATTTCAAAGCCACCTTTGGTTCCAAAAAACCGAAGTGTAGATGACTGGGCCCACTTGGAGAAGTCGCGGCCCGAAATTTCTCGAAACGGGAGCAAATTGGCAGTTTTTTCCTCTGCGCGCCGGGCCAAATTCTCTGTGCATCGCGCCACTTTGGAGCCCATTTTGGGGCACTTAAAAGTGTCAAAAATGAGCTCAGGATAGCTTGTTGGAAAGCTTGTCATGTCTAATTTCCAACCCCACTAGAATTTTTTAATTTGGTGCTCACTGTCCCCTCCAAATCGCCATTCTCCCAAGACTGCTTTCTGTGTGTCAAAAAAGTGGCAGAGAGGCCATTTTTGGGTGTTTTTTGACCTTTTGGAGACTCATACATTACAAAACTTTCTTGCCCAAACACCAGTAGTCGTAATTTTCCATGCTAAATCCAAAAATTCAAGCTATTCCTCATTTGGAGCTCTAGAATTTTAGGGTCGCGCCAGTGGCGCGGCGCACAAGGAGAAAAAACCTGTTTGTGCACAAAAATTTGTCAAATGACCAAAAATGCCCCAAAAATGCTCCAAACTTCTTTCCCAAGCACCAGTGGTCATGATTTTTTATGCTAAATCCAAAAATGTAAACCTTTCTTCAGTTGGAGCTCTATATTTTTAGCATCGCGCCAATGCGCGGCGCACAAGGAAGTGGCGCGGCACACTGGGCTTGAGGCGCGGTGCATATAGCCTGTGCGTAGCTATTTTTTATAGGAGAATTTTGGAGGCCTTCATAGTGTTAAAATTGGGTGCAGGATATCTCGTTGGAAAGGTATTTGAGTCTAATTTGCAACCCAACTACAATTTTTTAATTTGGAGTTTATTTGCCCTGTCAAAAATCAAATCTCCCAAGACTAGTCAAAATGTGCCAAATGAGGCTACCTAAAGGCAGAGTGATGTTACAGTCAAATTTTGAATGCCTTCCTCAACTCCAAATTGATCTCATGATAGCTCATTGGAAATATCTTGGTGTCTATTTATCATTTGACTCATCAATAGAGTCATTTGGCTAACTGAGCTGGGAGAAAATTTGATTTTCCCAAGGTCACTTTAGAGGTGCATCAATTCTCCCGAGGCAACTATATTTTTGAGATTTATCCAACACCATGACACCTGTGTAAAAAGTGAAGGATTTTTTTCCTCCTTGGAATGTTTTGAACAAAAACCTCTCTCATTTTTTCCAAATTCATCTTTCCTTGCTCAGAAACATCATTTGAGTGAAACCTACCCCGATGTGTGGAACAAGAGATTTGTCGAAATGAAGCGAAATGAAGGGGATAGGGAACTTCTAAATTCTTGAGGGAATTTTGGGAAGTAGGGAGGGATGTTAGGAAGTAGGAGAAAGTGTAATATCTAAAATTGAGTGAGGGGAAGGGGTCTGAAAGGGAAAAACACAGGTCCAACCTAGAAAATTGCTAAGTTGTAGCAAGAAACTAGGGTTTGTGCGAAAATGAGGAATTTGGGGGATATCAGTGATGGGAAGTGTTTGATAAAGTACTTTAAGGATAGAGGAAGGTGTATGAACATCAGGATACAAGTTTTGCCAATGATTTGACCGCCCAAGAGAAATTTCCTTCAAAACCCTAGGAGAGGGAAATGACCTTACCTAGGCGCAACTGAAGCATGAACAAGGTGTGAAATGATCCAATGGAGCTTGACATGATGATGATAACCCTTTGAATGATGGTAGACTCAACTAAATAGTGACATAGAATATTATTTGGACAACTTTGACAAGGGTAAAATCAAACCCCAGACCTAATGCCTAGTGACCAAATTTTTCTTGAAGACTCATTGAAATGATAAAATTTGACCTTGACACCTTAAAATCACTTCTGTAAGAGCATGTTTGATCACTGGAAGAAGGCTGCAAAGACTGACACTAACACTGGATCCAATGGGGGATGGTAGCCCCTTGGAGGTGCCAAGAACAACAAATCTCTGGAAGAGCTAGACAGTTCCTTTTGTCCATTGGGTTATGGAGTCCATTATTCCGACAAACCAACATGACTCAATTTATTGACATGAAACTTGACTCAAAATGACTCAATGCAAACTGACATGACTAAAGAAACTTGACCGAACTTAAAACTTAAAGCTTGGTGGTAGTACATGACCACCTTTATTTTTTACAAGACTATATATCATCAAACTATATCAAACTGCCAATGTAACCAATCAAGAAGATGGCTTCTTGACTGATTCTTTCGATCAGATCTTCTGGTCAACAATTGATGTTGGTAACTAGGCATCCAAAAACATAATTGGCCATGATCTCCTTCATCACTGAATATTGCAATAATGACCTTCACTGCTGACTGTAACAGATTTTCCATTGGATCATAAAAAACATGAAGATTTACCTCCTGCTGAAGAAACAAGATGTCTTTTTCTTTTGATTATGATCTTCCTTCATAATGTACTTCAGAAAAATTATGTTCCTGTTCTTCAAACAATTCTGAACAAGTATATGAGTTGATTTCCTCTTCAAAAAACATTTCAAGACATGAGACATATGAAGAAGAATCTGAATGGCAATTTTGATTGCTCTGGTCTTCTACGGTCTGAATATATTTTTGATCATCTTGACATGATATGACAACCATATTCTCATTACATTCATCACACTTATCAATCATGAGAAAAGCAACTTCGGATGATTCTTGAAACCCAACACTAACATTTTTATCATCTACCATACATTCATCCAAAGAAAGCTTTTCACTTACTTGAACAAAGTTCTCATCTTGCTGTCCATGAGCTGATTGGATTACCTCTTCATGAAGGCTTTATTCTGATGACATGAGAACATTTGGACCCAAAACTTTGTCTTCTTCTATGGACAAATCTGAATCGACCCTTTTTCTTTCATCACTTTCAGTCATATGGACATCTTCAACCTACTGATCTATAAAGATGTTCACCAGACTGTCATCCTTTTCAAAAGAGGAAGAAGTTTCCCCAACACTTTCTTGACCATGTGTGCACTGCAAATCTTCTTTAGCTTGAGCTGGAACATGACCATGCAAGAGTTGATCTATCTCGTCTTCAAACAAAGGAGATAAGACCTTTTGTTTCCTTTTGCTCAAACAGTGATTGTCTTCAATATTTTCAAGTGAAGGAGTATATAAATTTTCCTCATACTGCTGATCCATTTCATGTAATTCATGTTGACTGTCAAGATGCAAAATTCTTTCATCTTCCACCGTACTACAATCTTGATCATGCTGCAAATTTTCATGATCGTCTTTACGCTGCTGAAAGGGAATTTCATACAGGGCTTCCATGATCTCATAATCCATAAAATTATCATCCGCATAATATTTTTCAAGGCTCTCAATAAAACCATAAGCATGCTTGCAACAATCATGAACTAGATTCAATGATGGATAAGATTCTTTATATCTTTCAATGAACAGGGCATGAAAATCCTTTAGACTGTAAATACAAGCAGCAGGAAAATTTTCATACCAAGATTGGGCTTCACCTTCTAGAGTGGCCATGAATATCTTCATTAAGAAATCTTCGAGAAAATCAACCTTCAACTTGCAAATATGCATGTGAAATCGAACTACATGTAAAGCAGCGTCCTTCTTACCATCATCTTTAAACGTAGGCAAATTCTTTGACCAATCTACCTTCGAAATTTTATTTGGAAAGCCTAGAATGTGATCTCGGCTCATGGGAGCGTATCTTCTTGCAATCCGTTCTATTTTAAGAAATCTCAAAGCTACTAATCTGCAAGCAGTGGAGTCACCAGGAAGCACCTGATTGCTAGATTCTTCAGTGAAAGGAGTCACCAGGTGAATGATTTCAGCCATCTTCTTATGTCTGATCTTTGTTCACCATCAACATCAGATCTGATCTTGAGATATGTCTTGGGTCAAAACAATCTTCAAGCAAACCATTTTTTCCCCAGCGGAGTCGCCACTATGTTCGCACCTAAATCCACCTCAGGCTAAAAGAAGGAAAAATTCAGGGTAACCACAAACCACGCTCAGTCTGGTAGCTAGCCCTACCAGAACAGGAGAGGGCTCTCTCCAAGTCACACTCAGTGAATAAGTAAATGAAATGGCCTGAGATAACTTACAATGAACTATTTGTCTTAGGCTAGTAAGCGAAAATGAAAATAAGGAATGATTTTTATGAATGATTGTGTTTCTGGGATGTTATGGGACCATTGGACCTCAATGAACAGAGAACTTAACATAAAGGCACAGATTATTTCGTGAGGCAATGTAGGCGGAAAGCATAGAAATTTTAGTTTTAAGATATGGTGGAATGGAAAGATTGATTAAGAAAGTGAAAAGGGCATGGACAACATGAATCCTTTTCAACAGAAGAATGAACACTGTACATGAAATTTTCCCACAGGTAGAGCAATAGAATTGAATTCTACCTAATCTCACTTGAAAAAATTCACCAGAAATGAGTACGAAATGAAACAATGGAACATAACAAAGAAATGGAGAGATCGATTAAGAAGGTGAAAAGGGAATGGGAAACATGAATCCTTTTCAACAGAAGAATGAAACACTGCACATGAAATTTTCCCACAGGTAGAGCAATAGAATTGAATTCTACCTAATCTCACTCAAAAAATTTCACCAGAAATGAATATGAAATGAAACTATGGAACATAACAAAGAAATGGAGAGATCGATTAAGAAGGTGGAAAGGGCATGGGCAACATGAATCCTTTTCAACAGAAGAATGAAACACTGCACATGAAATTTTCCCACAGCTAGAGCAATAGAATTGAATTCTACCTGATCTCACTCGAAAAATTTCACTAGAAATGAATACAGAATGAACTATGAAACATAACAAGATACATATGAAACATAAGAGACACACTTGCTACACTCACAACCATAGGAATCTCATGAAATAGAGCCACTGCCTTTCATTAATTCTCTGTAAAAATATACAGTGCAGAAACAAAGTTTCTTTCCCATAGTCTCCCAGAAGTTACAAGCCAACCAACCAACTTGCAAATAACTTGAATACAATATATAGAATGTGTGAGGAAGATATAGAATGCCCAGGGGTTGGGAAGTTACTCAAATCATTTTGAAATGGAGATGGAGAGCCAACCATCAGCTACAGGTGCAGCGCTCTCAAGCATGACATTTGGCTAGGGTGACCCTTTGCATTCCTTTGCCACTTGGATAGATGCCCATCTGGAGAGAAAACTATTTCAATGCCACCTTTGGTGCCAAAAAACTGAAGTGTAGATGACCAGGCCCACTTGGAAAAGTCGCAACCCAAAATTTCGCGAAACGGGAGCAAATTGGTAGTTTTTTCCTCTGTGCGTTGTGCCAAATTCTCTATGCGTCACGCCACTTTGGAGCCTGTTTTGGGGCACTTACAGGTGTCCAAAATGAGCACATGATAGCTCGTTGGAAAGCCTGTCCTGTCTACTTTCCAACCCTACTATCATTTTTCAATTTTGTACTCATTTTCCCCTACAAATCTCCATTCTCCCAAGACTGCTTTCTGTGTGTCAAAAAAGTGGCGGAGAGGCCATTTTTGGATGTTGTTTGACCTTTTGTAGACTCATACATTGCCAAAATTTCTTGCCTGGACACCAGTAGTCATAATTTTCCATGCTGAATCAAAAAATTCAAGCTATTCCTCATTTGGAGCTCTAGAATTTTAGGGTCGCGCCAGTGGCGCAGCGCATAGGGAGAAAAAACCTATTTGTGCAAAAAAAATTTGTCAAATGACCAAAAATGCCCCAAAAATGCTCCAAATTTCTTGCGCAAGCACCAGTGGTCATGATTTTTTATGATAAATCCAAAAATGTAAACCTTTCTTCATTTGGAGCTCTAGATTTTTAGCGTCGCGCCAATGCGCGGCACACATGGAAGTGGCATGGCGCACTGGGCTTTAGGCGCGGCGCATATAGCCTGTGCGTAGCTGTTTTTGTAGGAGACGTTTGGAGGCCTTCCTGGTGTCCACATTGGGCACAGAATAGCTCGTTGGAAAGGTATTTGAGTCTACTTTCCAACCCGACTAGACTTTTTCAATTTGGAGTTCATTTTCCCTATCAAAAATCAAATCGCCCAAGATTGGTCAAAATGTTTCAAATGAGGCTACCTAAAGTCAGAGTGATGTTACAGAAAACTTTGGAATGCCTTCCTCAACTCAAAATTGAGCTCATGATATCTCATTGGAAGGCCCTTGGTGTCTAGTTATCATTTGACTCATCACGAAAGTCATTTGGACAACCGAGCTAGGAGAAAATTTGATTTTTCCAAGGTCACTTCAGAGGTGCATCAATTCTCCCGAGGCAACTATATTTTTTAGATTTCTCCAAAACCATGACACCTGTGTACAAACATCTCTCTTAGTTTTCCCAAATTCATCTTTCCTTGCTCAGAAACATCATTTGAGTGAAACCTACCCCGATGTGTGGAACAAGAGATTTGTCGAAATGAAGCAAAATGAAGGGGATAGGGAACTTCTAAATTCTTGAGGGAATTTTAGGAAGTAGGGAGGGCTGTTAAGAAGTAGGGGAAAGTGGAATCTCTGAAATTGAGTGAGGGGAAGGGGTCCGAAAGGGAAAAACACAGGTCCAACCTAGAAAATTGCTAGGTTGTAGCAAGAAACTAGGGTTTGTGCGAAAATGAGGAATTTGGGGGATCTCAGTGATGGGAAGGGTTTGATAAGGTACTTTAAGGATAGGGGAAAGTGTATGAATATCGGGATACCAGTTTTGCCGATGATTTGACCACCCAAGAGAAATTGCCTTCAAAACCCTAGGAGAGGGAAATGACCTTACCTAGGCGCAACTGAAGCATGAACAAGGTGTGAAATGACCCAATGGAGCTTGACATGATGATGATAACCCTTTGAATAATGGTAGAATTAGCTGAATAGTGACATATAATGTTATTTGTACAACTTTGAAAAGGGTAAAATCAAACCCTAAACCTAATGCCTAGTGACCAAATTTTACTTGAAGACTCACTGAAATGATAAAATTTGATCTTGACACCTTAAAATCACTTGTGTAAGAGCATGTTTGATCACTGGAAGAAGGCTGCAAAGGCTGACACTAACAAATATGATACTTTTATTCACGGTGATCATTTTGTTATTAGATATCTTATGAATAAACCAATGGTAGAATTACTTGATGGCTCTTATTACTCTAGGAATTTAATATTATCATTTTAGATAGACTAGGAAAACAAAACACGATTGTTGATTTCCTTTCTAGTGTGAAAAAAATAATATTATAATCCCTGTAGTAGATAGTTTTCCTGATGAACATCTTTTTGAAATATTTAATAAATCTCCTTGGTTTGTAGATATCACAAATTATTTGGCTATAGGAAAATTTACTCTTCAACTATCAAGAAAAGAAAGACAGAGTTATACAATCTAGTGCAGCTTAATGTTGGGTAGAAGGAAAACTATACCTAATAAGAGTAGATTTAATCATTAGAAGTTATTTTTGAAAAGATGAGGTACCTAAAATACTTAAAGCATGTCATGATGACCTTGTGGAGGACATTTTTCCAATAGATGAACTACATACAAAGTACTTGTCTTGGGATATTATTGATCCTCTATTTTTAAGGATGCCAACGAATATGTCAAGAGATGTGATAACTATCAAAGAATGGCGAAGCCTGTCCAATATGATGAAATGCCTCTACAACCGCAGGTAATAATAGAACCTTTTGAGAAATTGGCTCTAGATTTTTTCAGACCCATTAATCGTCCATCCAAGAAAAAGAGAGACATTCATGTTCTCTATGATTATGTTACTAAATGGGTAGAGGCTAAGCCACTAAATTTTGCTAATAAAAAATATTGTTGTTACATTTCTTTTTGAGGATATTTTCACTTGTTTTGATGTACCAAGATAAATTGCAAAAGATCAAGCTATGCAATTTACATCCAAGCTTGTTTAGAATATTATGAAGCAATACAAAATAAGTCATTACAAATCCACTCCTTAGCATCCATGAGCTAATGGACAAGTGGAATCCACAAATAAAGTTCTTGAAGCCATACTGGCCAAGACTATGCATCTACATAGGAGAGATCAGGCAGAATACTTCCAGAAGCAATTTGGGCATACCCGACAATATGGAGAAACACACTTGTACATGCTCCTTGCGAGCTTGCTTATGAAAATCAAGTCCTACTTCCTATTGAATTCCAAGTGGAGACATATACGAAAACAACAAAATTGGGACTAGATCTCTCTAACCCCAAAAGTAAAGAATGACATAGTTAAATGAATTGGATGATATTAGACAAGATTTCATTCAAAGGAAAATCATAATCCAATAGAAAAGCACAATATGGAATGACAAGTTTATCATGGTCAAAAAGTTCAAACCAGGTGATTGGGACCTTCTCTTTGATTCAAAAATTAAATATTTTCAAGGGAAATTCCAAACACATTGTTTAGGCCCATATGATACTGAAGTTGTTTTTGATAGTGGAGCAGTAAGAATCAATACCATTGATGAATAAGGAATCACTTTTCTTGTTAATGGGCATAGATTAAAACTCTATCATAAGCCCTTGACAATAGAAGAATTTGTTCAAAGTTTGCAAAAAAAAAAACTCAGTTGAAACTGGTGGAAAAAGGAGATCATTCTCCTCTACTACCTAATGTCATTTGATTTATTTTCCATGCTATAAAAATAATAATAAAAATAATAAATAAATAGATAAAAATAGAATAAAATGTATAGTTATGAAAATTAGCATTGTTGGTCTAACTATGAAAGAATCGTAGTTAAAACCCGAGATTCTTGGAAACTTAGATTTATGTTTTCCTTTTGGAAATAAAAATTTTACTTCAAAACTTTGTTTCTCATTCAATAAAAATTTTCCAACAACATCAACATCAACAAGTTTTCTAGAAGAATTTTGGAGCATGCTTTCAAAATTGTTAACACTCCATAACTAACAAGAGATTTTATAGTTGATCTATTCTAGGCAGTAGAAAGTCCTTGCCTTCAATTAGCAAGCAATTAAATTTCAATGGTAGTAGGTCTTAGGTGACTTTATAGGTAACACAATGTACAACTGGCCAATTTATTAAAGTAAAAACTATATAATTTGGGGTATATGGACTAATTTATAATTTGTAATAAAAGACTCACAAGGGATTATAAGAAGCCCCAAATCCTAGTGGTGGCATAACAAATCCAAACTCCACGTTATTCCATAAACATCATAAAATCCCCATCCTATTCAAAGAATAAAAACTTGAAAAATCAAATCACAAATCCTTCAAGTATTATTTGAAGAGATTATGTGTAATTATTAGACGAGTAGGAAAGTCCTATTGAAATCTACCATCAACATACAATCCTATCATTATTTGATAATTTTCACCACCATAATAAGCCACCACCCTTCTCAACCATTTTGACCAAATATTCGAGCCATTCTCAACCTTCCTTGTAACAAATGCTAAAGGAGTGATTTTGAGGTGTAGACTTCTAACACTGCAATTGGTGTCATAATTTGCCATGAACCTAAAGGAGTAAAGTTATTAGTTGCATACCCTAGATTTATACGATAGTTAAGAAAGGAAAGTTGGTTGAATTTATTTGAGAAATTTGAAGGACATGATATAGAATTCACTAGAAAATTTGCAATGGCATTTTTTGGAGTTGAGGCCGAAATAGGGAACATCACGCAATATTTCTATGGTCAAAGCCATGAGACTTCCGAGAATCAGTGAGAATTGGTTCAAGTGTCAAAAACTCAGAGATGAATCAAGGAAATATCTACTAAAAATTCCTAATATGGACATCATAACATTGACAAAATGTATTATTGTATCTACATTCAAGGAAAATGGAAAAATTTATTGTTCATTTGCAAAAGTTCATAGCCTGCAATGGAAGGTATAGAATTATCTTATTCTATCATGTCCATTTGTTATTACATTTTAAAAAGGGGAAGGAAATACCTTACTATCTTCCCAATAGCATGAGAAAAATAGCCTTCAACATCCACAAAAACTCCAAGAAAATTGATAGAGCTCTATATCATTTTGGGCTAGTAAAAATACATATTGAAGTAGAATTGAAAGCTAGAAAGGACAATTGGAGATATTTTCTAGTCAGAAATCATTTTATTGAAGTGTTAGAGGAAGAAACATTTCCAAGAAGAAAGAGGAGAAGGCATAGGGTTTCATAAAACCCCAACACTCAAAGTGAAAACATAGAAAAAGAAACACAATTAGTTATAGAGACAGAGGCTATTAGAATTTCAGAGATAAAGGAAAATTTCATACCAGAGGGTACATTCAATGAAAATCAAGACGTTCCTAAAGTCAAAATTCTAAATTCATGAAATACCCTTGAAAAACCATCAAAAGGGAGGCCTAAGAGGAAGAAAATTGTCAAGGAACAAAAGAAGAATGCACCAAAAGTCAAAAAGGGAAGAATTTGAGCACGATTCTTCTATATAAACCTGAGAAGTCATGTGTCAAAAGGGAAAATTCATAAAAGATAAAAGAACTATAGAATAATAATGAGGATCTTGATGAAGGAAAACAATGTTGTTTCACCAAAGGTTACAAAGGTCTAGGAGCAAGAGGCACCACTCATACCTAAAGCAAAGAGTCTAGAGATTGATAAAATTCAACAACAACCATATGACTATTTTGATGCCTTGGAGAAGGAAACACATAAAGATAAAGTAAAATAAATTTCTCCTCTCTTTGAGAATATTTATAATCATGATAATATAGTAGCTAATAGTCATATACAGAATGATAATGTTTCATTCTCTGTGGAACAAGACATTATTAATGCATTGAAAGAAGATCTTGTTGAACTAGAAGTACTAGAAAGGCATGTGAAAGGAGAAAAAAATATGCTTAAAGAACAAAATGATAGATGTTGGGTTCTGTTATATTCTTTCCATGACTAGCCCACATAGTTCACTGAGGGTTTAGAGGGGGAGTGGAGCCCCCTCTTCGTTGCACCGATTGCGTAGCGGGGGCGTCACAGGGGGTTTGAGGGGTGCAAGTAACCCCCCCTCTATGGGGTCCAGGGCAGCACCCCAGAAAAACTTGTTTTTGGACCCTATATTAGGTTGGGCTAACCTACCTATGGTTTATGCATGATTTTCGCACATGGTTTTAGACGCAATGGTTTTCAGTCCATGGTTTTGGATGTGATGGTTTTCAGTCCATGGTATTGGATGCTTCGACATGTATAAATATGTATTGTAAAATTGAAAGGAACATAATGAAAAATCAAGCTAGTAGTCTTGATTTTGGGATACAGGGGAAAATCTCTCTGTATATGTTTTATGTGTTATTCTCTCGCACTGGTTATTTTCTATGTTTTAGAATTCATATGCAGGAAATTTCTGTATAGGGTTAAAACCTACATTTAGTATCAGAGTTGTTTTGGCTTCAAGCAAACGCCTTTGTTTCTGAGGGGTTTCGCTTGAGCCTATGGTAGACCCTATTTAGTGGGAGATCTGTGAGATCGATTATGGTGGTGAAATAATATGGCGAGTAGTGGAAAGATAGAGATCGAGAAATTTAATGGTCAGAGTTTTGAGTTGTGTAAACTCAAGATGGAGGATCTTTTGGTAGATAAAGATCAGTGGATTGCGGTAGATCTGGGTACTAAACCAACAGGAGTGTCCAATGACGAATGGAAGAATTTGGATCGGAAGGCAAAGAGCACAATACAATTGTCTGTCTCAGATTCACTATTGTTGAATGTATTAGGGGAAGCTATGGTGAAGGCTTTGTGGGACAAGTTAGGGACTTTGTACCAATCTAAGTCTCTAGTGAATAAATTGTTCCTATGGAAAAAGTTGTATAACTTGAGGATGAAAGATGGAGACTCGGTGGCAGAGCATCTGAACACATTTAATACTGTGGTAAGTCAGTTATTATCTGTTGATATTAAAATTTTAGATGAAGATAAGTGCATTAGTTTTTTGTGTTCTCTACCAAATTGATGGGATAGTCTGGTTATTGCAATAGGTAGCAATACAATTGCCTTGCAATTTGATGAAATAGTCTCATCCTTGTTGACAGAGGAGATGAGACAAAAAAATATGGAGAGCCAGAATAGTGATACCTTGTCTGTACAAGGACAGTCCCAGGATAGAAACAAAAATAAGTCATCTAGTGGGAGATATAAATCTAGAGGGAGACCTAAATCTCCAAGAAAACGTGCAAAGGTGGTGTGCTGGAAATGCGAAAAGGAAGGGCACTACAAAAGGGACTGTAAATATAAAGATCCTAATAAAGGAAAGGGATCTAATGATGCTCCTTCTGCAGAGGGAAAAACCACCTCAGATGAAGGTGGGGATATGTACTTGGCTTCTTCAAGTACACATGTAGATCATGAAGCATGGTTGATTGACTCAGGTACATTCTTTCACTTCACTCCCCATAGAGACTGGTTCTGTGAGTATGAGAAATACGATGGTGGTGATGTCTTCTTAGGGGATGATAGAAAGGCTAGAATCATTGTTCACGAAAAAGTAAAGTTGAAGTTGCAAGTTGTAAGGGTTAGAACACTTCCGAATGTTCTGCATATTCCTGCATTGGCCAGAAATCTGATTTCTGTAAGCAAGTTGGATGATGCAGGTGTAAAAATAATGTTCGATAAGGATACCCGAAAGATGGTTCAGGGAGCATTGGTATTGATGCAGGGAGTTTAGAATGGAACTCTGTACAAGCTGCAAGGTAGCACTATTGTTGATGGGTGCAACAGCTTTGTGCTTCCTGAAAGTGGAGCAAAAAATCTAGTGATCTCTAGAGAGAAGACCATGTTGTAGCATCAAAGGCTTGGACATATTGGAGAGAAGGGCCTTCAAATACTTGATGGAAAAGGTATGGTAGAGGGTATAAGTAATAGCTCTCTGGATTTTGATTTCTGTGAAAATTGTTTATATGGGAAGCAGAATCGGGTGAGTTTCCCCTCTGGTGGTAAGAGGGTGAAACAAATATTAGAATTTGTGCACAGTGATGTGTTTGGACCTGTGAAGGTTCCATTATTGGGTAAGTCTATGTACTATGTATCATTTATAGATTACTTCTCAAGGAATACATGGATATATTTCCTTAAGAAGAAATCTAAAGTCTTTGACAGGTGTAAAGAATTTAAGGCACTGGTGGAAAACCATATAGAGAAGAAGATAAAGGTGTTGAGGATAGATAACGGTGGAGAGTTTTGCAGTAAGGAATTTGAAGAATTCTGTAAGAAGTGTGGTATAGCATGGTAGAAGACTACTCCATACACACTTGAGAAAAATTGAGTTATAGACAAAATGAATAAGACGTTGATGGAAAGGGCAAGAAGCATGCTCAATGGTGTCGGGTTAGGATAGGAATTCTGGGTAGAGGTAGTGGAGACAACATGTTACCTGGTCAACAGATCACCTTCATTATCGTTGGAGGATAAGACTCCACAAGAGGTATGGACTGGTAAGAAACCCTCTCTTTCACATCTGAGGGTATTTGGATGTGATGCGTATGTACATGTTCCAAAGGAGAAATGAACCAAGTTGGATAGTAAATCTTAAAAGTGCATATTTATTGGGTATAAGGATGGTCTAGAGGGTTATAAGCTTTGGAACCCAGTAGCAAGGAAGGTTGTGTACAGTTGAGATGTGGTGTTCGGAGAGGTAAAAGATTTTATTAAACATGAATTCAAACCAAAGGAACCTGAGAAGATAGAGTTTGAGCTTAAGGAGGAAGAATCAAACTCTACAACAGAGGAGGAATCAGAAGATGAAGAGGCACAAACTCTGGGCTTGAGAATATCAGTTTGAGAAAGAAGGCATCTACAAAAGTATAGTCCATCTTCTTTCTGTTCAAATTTTTCTTTATCTATTACTGATAATGATCCTAAAACTATGAAGGAAGCTGTGGATTCAGAGGATGGCAAACTCTAGAAAGAGGCCATGGTTGATGAAATGGCATCTTTGCACAAAAATGAGGCTTGGGATCTGGTGGAGTTGTTAGTTGGAAGGAAACCCATTAGCAACAAATGGATGTTCAATAAGAAGACAAATCCAGAAGGAAAGTTGGAGAAATATAAAGCTCGGTTGGTAGCAAAAGGTTATTCCGAAGTGTCGGGAATTGATTTTGGTGATATTTTTTTCCTGTTGCCAAGGTAAATTCTATTAGACTACTTTTATCTGTTGCTACTGCTTTTGATTTTGAGGTAGAATAGATGGATGTGAAGACAACGTTTCTTCACAGGGATCTCGAAGAGAAAATCTACATGAAGCAACCTGAAGGCTTTGCAGTGAAGGGTAAGAAATAATTGGTATGCGAGTCAAAGAAGTCTATGTATGGGTTAAAATAGTCACCAAGGATGTGGTATCAGAAATTTGACACATTTATACGCAGACTTAGCTTCACCAAAAGCAAAGTAGATCACTGTGTGTATTTTAAATTAAGTCATGACCGTGTTATTTATCTGGTTTTGTATGTGGATAATATGTTGCTGGTTGGAAATGACAAAGAAATTATCCAGGATATGAAGACCTAGTTGTCCTCTAAATTCGACATGAAAGATCTTGGTGCTGCAAACTATATTTTGGGCATGAAAATTAAAAGAGATCGGGCAAAGAGGAAGGTCTAGTTAAACTAGAGGAAGTATGTTGAGACAATATTGCAGAGGTTTAATATGTAGGATAGTAAACCGGTGAAGGCTCCTATTCCTGTAGGTGTGAGGTTAGGTGCTGAAAAGTGTCCCAAGACACAAGAAGAGGAAGAAGACATCTCATGTGTTCCATATGCAAGTGCAGACAATAGCCTGATGTATGCAATGGTCTGTACTGGACCAGACATTACACATGAAGTGGGAGTATTGAGCAGGCTTATGTCAAAACGAGGGAAGGAGCACTAGACAACAATGAAGTGAGTTTTTAGGTATTTGCATGACACTAGTGATTATGGTTTGTGCTACCAAGGAAGGCCAGGATTGCATAGAGTGTTGGATATTCATGGCTTTGTTAACGCAAACTAGGTTGGAGACCTGGATCAGAGAAGATCTACAAGTGGGTATATGTTTAACCTATTTGGAGGTGCAGTCAGTTGGATGAGTAAGAAACAATTTGTAGTGGCACTATCAACTACAGAGGGAAAATACATGGAAACCACTCATGCAAGCAAGGAAGAAATTTGTTTGCAGAGATTGTGTTCAAGTATGGGGATAGTATAGGGAGCTATAAGGATAGACTGTGACAACAAAAGTGCAATTTTCTTCGCAAAGAACCTTGCATATCATTCAAAGACAAAGCACACTGATGTTCAATATCACTTTGTGAGGGATATGATAGAAGAAAAAAAGGTGTTGCTAGTAAAGGTGGACACTTTGAAGAATATTGCACATGCATTCACAAAATTTGTAAGCTCTGAAAAGTTCTCTTAGTGTAGAGAAACAATGGGCATTGCAAGGCTAGATAAATGACTAAGCTCTCTTGTGGCCCCCTATGGAAAGAAAACAACAGGTGGAAGAAAGTTTGGTTGTTTTATATTCTTTCCACAACTCACCCACATAGTTAACTGGGGGTTTAGAAGGGGGGGACGCACGAAGCCCCCCCTTCGTTGCGGCGATTGCGTAGGTGGGGGGTCACAAGGGGTTTGAGGGGTGCAGGTAACCCCCCCTCTATGGGTTCTAGGGTAGCGCCCCGGAAAATTTTGTTTTTGGACCCTATATTAGGTTGGGCGGACCTACCTATGGTTTTGTGCATGATTTTCGCACATGGTTTTGGACACGATGGTTTTCGATCCATGGTTTTGGATGCAATGGTTTTTTATCCATGGTATTGGATGCTTCGACATGTATAAATATGTATTGTAACATTGAAAGGAACATAATGAAAAATCAAGCTGGTAGTCCCGATTTTGGGATCCAGGTGTTATAGACATTTTTGGGCACTTCAACCCCAATCATAAATGTCCATAAACTGAGGGCTCCTAAGTCCCTAAAAGTATTGCTTCACTGCCTAAAGGGACAAGGTCAGCTGGTTACATCATCTCCCAGAAGTTCTCCACTGAAAACTGCTCATAAACGGTTAAAACTGGACCATACTGAAAGCTCAGTGCAGAGGGTGCGATGCATATCACCTTCCCAGTGTACAAGGTGTGATGCATACTGAATTACTCCTTTGTAGGGTGCGATGGTCGGGAATGGACAAATGGCAGGGACAAAATGTGAGGTGAAAGATCATGGAATCTTCCAAAATCTTCCCCTCTCACACTTGCCTCTCTGTTTTCGACCAGGGATGGGTAAGAGATCATCATTCTCCAAGTAGAAGCAGGAACTATCAGAGAGAGGACACTAATCAAGATCTCGAAGATGACTCACCTCTCTGTAATCATCTATATATGGATCCCTCATCACAGAGATCCAGAGGCTGGAATTTTGTATCTTATAGAGAAGTGTTGTTGGTTTTTTGGTGTACATTCATAGTGTTGGGTGATCTAAGCTTTGCTTGG